>CM053578.1:95095478-95130163 GCA_028646485.1 Cryptoprocta ferox | reverse complement strand
ATTTCATTTTTAGTAGTTTATAAATCATGAATTCAATTTCCTTAATAGTAATAGGGCCATTTAATGATTTCATTAATGTTGGGTGAGTTGATAATTTTTTAATTCTTATCTTTGTTTTTCTATAAGTAAGGTGTTTTCTCCTCTGGCTTCTTTGACCTTTTTGTTTTTCTTTGTCTTTGGTTTTCTGCAGTTTGTATATATCTATGTGCAGCTTTTTGCTTTTTATTTTTGATATTTATTCTGCTTAGTATTCTTTCAGGTTGTTAGTGTCTGTGATTAATTTTGGAATTAATTGTTACTTCAACTATTTCTTCTTTCTTTTTCTTCTGAAATTTCAATTGTGTGTATGTTATACCTCTTGGAATTTTCCCATGGCTCTTGGATGTTCTGTCCTGTTTCAGTCATTCTTTTTCCTCTTTGCATTTCAGGTTGGGAAGTTTCCACAGATCTATTTTCTCATTCACTAATTCTTTCCTCAGTCTGTTGATGAGCCTATCTGAGACATTATTTCTCTGGCATTGTTTTTAATTTCTAGAATTTCCTTTCAATTATTATTTTTTTAGCACTTCTATTTCCTAATATCCAGTGTAGTGATGAACCCAGCAAAGGAAGTCGTTTATAGCATTTCCTTTTATTCTTTTTCAAAGTTTACATCTCTCTGTTTACATTACTCATCTGTTCTTGAATTTTGTCTACTTTTTCCATTGAACTCTTGACATATTAATCATAGTTATTTTAAATTCCTGTCTAATAATTCCAACATCTGTGTCATATCTGAGTCTGTTTCAGATGCTTGCTGTGTCTTCTCAGACCATTCTTACTTTGTTCCTTCCTGTCTCCCTTCCTACCTCCCTTCCTACCTCTTTCTTTTTCTTCCTTCCTTCCTTCCTTCCTTCCTTCCTTCCTTCCTTCCTTCCTTCCTCCTTCTCTTTCTTTCTTTTTTCTCTTTCTTTCTTTCTTTCTTTCTTTCTTTCTTTCTTTCTTCTTTCTTGGAACGCCTTAGACTGCTTTGAAATCTAAATACATTGCACTGGGTAATAGGAATTCAGGTAAATAGGCCTTTAGTGTGAGGACTTGTGTTAATATAGCTAGGAATTCAACTATGTTTATTGTTTGCTGTAGCTGTAAATATCAGAGGTTTCAAATTCCTCTACTTTGCTTGCTTTGGGTTTTGTCTTTTGAGCTTGCCTAGGTACTCCTCACAGAGTGTATGCTCTGTTATTGTAACCACCATTAGTTTGGTGGTTAGGTGTGGGGATAGGAGAAGTTTTCTGTAATCTTATGATTAAGCCACAGTCTTTTGGTGGACTTGCTTCTGTAGGCCATGAGCTTCCCAAGTGTTGTTCCACTGGTATCTCTCCCCTTCGTTTAGGTGAGATAGGAAAGCTGAGGACAGCTACAGGAGAGGAAGGCCCTTCCCAGCTCGGGTAAAGTTCTGGTAAATGCCTTTTCTGGAATAGACCTTTGTTTTGGAGATCTTTCTGGGTGAATTCCACAATCCTCACTCTTCCCCTCCCCTTGCATGAGTCAGGAGGGGCTCTTTTTGGGGATCCTCACTGGGAGTACCTTGTGTGGTTTCTGCAGGTAAAACCCACAAAAGCATGTTTGTAGCCCCAGGAGTTTCTTATTGTAGGTGCACATGCAGCCTTCAGCAACTTATCAGAACTCTCTCTTGTGTCCTACTAGTTTGTCTCCAGCAGTCATGTCTATCTGCTCTAGGTAAGGAGCTCTGACTTTAAACTTACCTTTCTCTCCAGATTTTGGGGTGATAGTTTGCTCTGCAGCCTCGGTTTTCTGACAGTTCTGAGATTTTAAGTTTGTTTAGCATTTTTTCTCTAAGGATGGTAGTGAAAACCTCCAAGGTTTTTATTATGTTGAAGCTGACTACTGAAGTTCATATGTTGCTTTTTGGTGCATTATCTTACTTCCGTCTTTGAATTATCCACAGTGATGCTTAAATCTTATAAAGTAGACAGGAATTGTAAAAAAATAAGTGGCTTAAAATATGAGAGATAAAGAACAAAGAAAAATTGATACACGAGCCATACAAATGCCTTTATATTATTTATTAGCTCCCAGATAGTATGCTAAATATCTTCCTTTAATCCATTTAGTTTTCTTAACAACCTTATGAAGTCATTTGTTCTCATTTTACAGATGAGGAAACAAAGGCACAGAGAAGTTAAGTCACTTGCTTCTAGTCTTCCAGTTATTAAATGGCAGAGCTAGAACTTGAACCACAGTAGGCTGCCTCTAGAGTCTGCTTGGTTAAAAACCATTGTATGTCATCTCTCCTCTTTGTTGGTTAAACACATGTCAAGGTGCACAAACTTGTAAACATTTCACTAATACCAGTGGCAGACACGTAGTCTCTTGGAAAGTCGTGATAGTACAGCAGAAATATTTTCCTGGGAAACTTTGATTAGCACTAGGGTTTTTATTGTTTTAGACTCTTTATCTACTCTTTATCTTTATCTACTCTTCAGATTCTATTGTATTAGAACTACTTGCAAGATAAAAATACATCTAAGAGAGAAAATGATGAATTAAAAAAACAGAAGGTGTACTAAAGGTTAAGTTAGCCCCCACGCTGCAAGGCTCTGCATGGCCAAGGCTAGCATGATGTAGGTGAGGCATCCTGAGTGACTCTTTGGTTTTTGGAATTTATGTAACTTGCGGGCCTTACTCCAGCTGTTGTTCTGAGGCTATCTGGAAGATATGGATGATGGACCTGTCTGGACTGGATTTCATAGCAATAAATACAAAACAGGAAACATCAATTCCACAACTCACAACATTCATAGGATAAAAACAAAGCTGGTAATTTAGGAGACACAGAAATATTGTTGGAACCTGAAGTAAGAAAAAAAATTCTCCAAGGTTTCTCACAGAGAGACATTTGTGTAATGTCACAAAAATGTTCTCAAAAACAACAGAGTGGCAAAAATGAGGAGTTTCATGGGAAGAGGCCCATGGCGTGATATCTAAATGTAATTCAGTTGAAGTGGTTACTTCACATGAAGTTTCAAGGAAAGATAGTCCCATAGTCTAGGATTTTATTGATCAGCTTGCTTATTTTATTTAGCATGATCAAATATAGTAATTTTAATGTGTGTGTGTGCGCACGCGCACACTGGGGAGAGCTGGGGCTCCATTAATGGCTCATATTTCTTTCAGTTCAGACAATATGAGACACTTCTGAATGACTTCAAGTGTTTTTAAGGATAGTTCAGAATGCATGATTGATAAACACAAAATTAAGATCTAACAATAAAAGGGAATGTGTAATGCCAAGGGTGTCATGGCAGCTAGAACAATAGGAAGCTTGAGATTGTAGCAAACTGACATTGGCTTGGCTTGACTTTCGTGATGTGGGAAGCCCAGAAGGAATTAATTGGATAAGTTCTTCAATCATTTCTTTATCTAATGATCAGTCATATTTGGCATCATGACAGATGGTGGAGTTCTGTGGAAATCAAGACAGCTTTGAATAAGGAAATGTGTGAAAACTCAGTAGTTCCTCCTACAAAAACTTCATTAATATTCAGTAATTAGATTTAACTTGTGGTTGAATGTGCACATGGTTGGAGCTTGGGCTTCTTAATGATGGAAGTGCTTCTATAAAGCAGCACCAGATTATGCAGTGGTAAGGAAATTTAAATGTTCATACTGTTAGGTATGAGGCTAGGGTAATATTCTTTCTAGGAAATCTGCTTCCTCTCATTATAATTATTTTAAATTGGAGTTTATGCACTCCTATGGGATTGAATTATCTCTGTTATTTTATAATTTAAGAGATAGAGTAAAAGGAAAATTATTTCTTGGAATTATCAGCCTTAATATTTTTGCAACAAAGTTACTGGGCTTTAGCTTTTACAAGTCCTTATTCTCCATTTTGATCCCTACTCGTGAAGGGCAATGCTATGGCTTTGGAAAGAGGAGGCATATATTGGCTGGCCATTAAGAGTGAATATTTTTAATAAGAATGAGTTAACTGGGTCACAAGAGCTCTGTGGTTGTATCAGATATATCATGGCTGATTTTTCTCACAGTGTTTCTCTTTCTAAGGTTAGAAATGGTCCAGCAACGATTTAGTTACCCTTCTATTCCTTAGGAAAGGTAAAATATCAACGGATTTAGACTATATATTGCATTTAACATCTCCCAAGCACATAGGATTTTCTTCCTATTATTTTCCCATGACGCATTTGGTTCTTACAGGTGGGGGTGTGAATTGCATACTGGATTTATTCTATTTTACAAATCTTATTCTTTGGTCTATGCGTTCTGCATCAGGGTGGGATGCTTTACCATAGAAACCATCAGCCTAACAAAATCTTGAGTTGTGGATCGCATTTTGCTTTTTGGAAACATCTGACTCATTTATTTTGGTTGATTTCAAATCTGTTCTCAGATTCAATTCGACTGAAGTGCTAACCCTTCCACATATTCTTTCTTAATTTCTTTCCCTAGGACAATTTTTTTAATCGTCTATTGTTACCATAGTTTTTGCTTTTTTCCCTGTATTATAAGTAACAGTGCCCAGGTCTCATGTCCTTATTGGACTGTGTTCCATTTAAAGGCACGATGGACATTTGACTCAACAACGGATTCTTCAAAAACCTAGCTAAGTGTCTCCTAAAGAGTTGGTGTTGAATGTATATTGCTGAATCAATAGGTAAAAGGTGTTAGTTGGCCAATGCAAAGAAAAGGAGTGAGAAAAAGGTACTCAGCTAGTAATGGGTTTTGAGAATCTTTTGGAAAATAGGCTTTATACCATATGTAAGATATTGCTGAAGCTATTTAAATACAGGTGACCCGGATGTCATTAATCCCTTCATGTTCCTCTTGAAATTACCCATTCACGTTCTCCCCATTCTAGTAAGAAAAAAGCAAGCATTAGTGAAGAAGCAATTGAAGATGTGCTTTATAAAGCACAGGATTAAGGGGCACCCGGTTGGCGCAGTCGGATGAGTGTCAGACTTCGGCTCAAGTCATGATCTCACAGCTGGTGGGTTCAAGCCCTGCCTCAGGCTCTGTGCTGACACCTCAGAGCCTGGAGCCTGCTTGGGATTCTGTGTCTCTCTCTCTATCTGCCTCTCCCCTGCTCATGCTCTGTCTCTCAGAAATAAATAAACATCAAAAAATTTTAAAACAAAGGCACAGGATTCGGTTATAGCATAAAAATTTAAAACTTAGCAAAGTTCATGAATTGGCCTTTTCTTGTTTTCTTCTCCCAAGTTCCTCTTGTCCCTTTTCATCTTTCCTCTTACACCACATCCAGCTTTTCCTAAAATATAATCTCCTTCTCTCAAATATTTTTCAAGGTCTCCAAATCCCCTGTCCCACTATTCTATGTAGAAATTTGCCTCTCCTGACTTATTACAGTGCTCAGCAAAATGCCCTCCGGTTAGCATCATCTAACCTCCTTAAACGGTACTGGGGGATTATATTCATTCAATAATTCAAAAGAACCTTTATTAAAATGATTAAATGTTATTAATAATTAATGCATTAACAAAAATTAACATTATCTGATAGTATGCTTGTCCTAGATGTGGCGGATACGAAAGGTCTGTAATATACACAGCATGATAGCCATTTCTTTGTTTGAAAGTGATTAAAATAAATGAGCCTGAGGAAAAGGCAAGTAATAACCCATATCAGAAATCTTTGAATTTTGTGGGCCTAATTGGAAGTGAGCAGAGAATTCCCAATTCTGCGTGAACACCATTTTTGTTATTCAAACACACTTTTACATGCTTGCTGGTGGTCAATGGGAATAAGTTCTTTAGACATTGCTCAGTGAGAATAAAGAATACTGTGAACTCCATGAACCCATGTTAGAAAGACTGCTCGGAGTAAAATTCAGAAGAAGGGTACACTGTTGTTTGCAGTGCCCCTCAGCTCTTTTCTTGTCATACTTTTATCATAAGATGCCCCTACTTCTATTCTTTTTGCTGAAATGTATTTGATGGCTCTGAAAGATAAATTACTATTAATTTATACAATAAGTGTTACTTTGCTTATCATTCAGAACTAATGATTAAGTAGATATTATGGGTGCCTGGGTGATTTAGTTGGCTAAGCATCTGACTTCAGCTCAGGTCATGATCTCACGGTTCGTGACTTCGAGCCCTATGTCGGGCTCTGTGCTGACAGCTCAGAGGCTGGAGCCTGTTTCAGATTCTGTGTCTCCCTCTCTCTCTGCCCCTCTTCCACTCATGTTCTATCTCTCTCTCTCTTAAAAATCAATAAACCTTAAAAAATTAAAAAAATAGATATTATTATCATTATCATTTTTAATGAGCACAGCTAATTTCACCATTTCTCAGATGTTTTGTCTTGTTGTGGATGTTCTACTCTGGTTTCCAACAGAGGACTTGTCTTCTCAGAAGAAGCTGTAGATGAGCTGCCCTGTGGCCCATCATTCCTTTTCTTTTCAACAGTGTCTGCCTTAATTATCTTCTTAGATCTTTTGAGGCCATCAGGATTGAATTTATTTAGCATTAACATGGAAGAAAGACAAAAATCTCAGTTGTATTTGGTCAGGAAAATGGCAGCATGGGTATTATAGAGGTTGGCCCATGAGGTTATATGCACATTATCAGAATGAAAAGGAGCCAATGGGATAAAGCAAAAGTAGTCACTGTTAGTTAAATGTTTCTACTCTTATAGTTCCCAAGGGGATCACCTTGACTTCATCTTAAGAAACAGTCCCATAGGTTGATAGTCACAGAATTCTTACAAGAGAACAATGTTGCTAAGAGTAGATGCCCAGAAGGTAGGCAGGTTTTTAGAAGTACCCTGCCATCTATAAAGTGCCTCTGCATAAAAGCCACATGACACTGAGCCATCACAGCTGGAATGATTCATCCAATGCTTGCAGTAAAATGGCGATCTGCCAAAAGCAAAACAAAACAAACACAAACACACACACACAGAAGCTACAGAGCCGTGGCTACTTTTCTGAATTCCTTGTCTTTTCTACGTAATCCCCCCATGAGGGTTTTTAGTCAGTCTTATTACTGTTCCATCTTATAAATTTAATTTCAAGGCAAACAGACTTCCATTAAAGGACATGGAGTTAAACACACTTGATTTTTTACAAGAACATCACCATTAAAGTCATATTTAAATGAAACTATAACAAGTATTATGAAGTCATTTCACCACACTGCCCTATGGATAACCATAATTAATGTCATCCTTCAAATATGAAGGACAGACCCTTCTCTATTTTAAGAAAGAAGTATTTGAAAGTAATTTACACTCCAATTATCTGAACCTGAATGTCAGCTTCGTTTAGGCTGCATGGCTGAAAAGGTGAATAAAGCCAGCTGCTAAACCACTGTGGTCATTTTTAAACCATTTAATTTTGAGGCCAATTGAAGCAAATTGAAGCATCTTTGTTTTCTTTCATTCATTCATTCATTCATTCATTCATTCATTTTTTTTTTTTTTTTTTTGAGGAGCGAGGGGGAGGGCATTACAGGGGAAAGGATGGCTGAGGAATAAGTAAGAAGTGCCTAGGTCCAGTGCAATAGTCATTGCGGCGCCTGCAGTGTTATCAGGGTTTAGGTAATAAATGGATCGCTTTGATGTATTTCCAACACATGGGTGACCACATCACCAAATTGTCCTTGAACTAGAGATCTCATTGGCAGTGTCCACAGAGAGGTCAATGCTTAAACAGTGTATGAAGTGTGAGCCACCAGCTCCCTTTTCAGAGGTGAGACTGCAGCAGGCATAGGAAGGAATACGATTGCAGTGGCCTTAGTAGAGTTGAGTTCCTTGCACTGCTTTTGTTTCTACAGCCACATTTTTCCCAAGACATTCATTAACATTTTATGGCCATGCTGGACTTCAGGTACGCAGAGCCAGACTGGCCCGATCAGTACATTCCCTGTTACTAGCACAATGTTATTATTGTTCAAATAATAACTCCAAGACTATTCTGTCCCATATTTTCTCCTTTCCCGGTTCCATACCCTTACTGTGCATTGGCATCTGATGTATGTCCTTTCTATCCATCTTTAACCCAAAACTAAAAATATGTAAGTGTCCATCAACATAAAAATCGTGTTTAATATATAATTGTAAATTTTACACAAGTAGATTATTTGGTATGGATTATATACATTGCGACTGGACATTTTTTGTTTTTAGCGTCTATGTTGATAAATGTAGCTTGATTCTTTTAACTGTAGCATAGTATTCCATGGTATAATTATACCACAGAATTTTCTATCCATTCCTCCATGGACAAACATTTACATTGCTTCCAATTTTCTGTTACTGTCAGATTTACAGTATAACTAATACTCTAATGAACAATGAGCACATATTTCCTGGTAAATTTGTGCTAGATTTTCTCTGGGGTAAATAGCAAGAATTGGAATTTCTGAGGTTTGAGGTTTGAAAAACAAAACTTTCAAATTCACTTTTCAAAATGGTTATACCAACTTTTCCCCCATCTGAAGCACAGGACATTTCCCACATAAATTTACACACAAACAACAGCCATTTAAAAGAAAGTAGAATCTTGTAGGGATATGGTTATGATATTGTCCAAGGCTAGATAAGCACTTGACAAGGCCTTTCCAGGGGATTGATCTGTGGTCACTAAGGAAGCAATTCTAGATGACAAAGTGGAAGGCAGGACAGAAAGCATCGTAGGGTCAGCTAGTGTTCTATTTGTCTGTTGATTGGTGGTTTTAGGAAGCTGGTGGAGTCTGATTGATTACTACAGGCACCAATTGCACACCAACATTCAGCCTTATCTCTCCTTTTAACCTGCTGGAGGTTGGGCACAGTATGCTGGGATGGGTAACTTGCTGAAGCATGCAGCCACTTCTGCCTGAAGGCTTGGATTAAACAGCGACATAGGAAGCATCTGTGAAAGAGTCGTCAATCACAGGATGTCTATTATTGGAATTAAAACACCTTCTAACTGTGGCATAGATTTGCATTGATGACTATAGGCTGTGAGTAACATGCTTGCATTGACTCTCTGCCTTTGGACTGGAAGCTCAGATACACGGGTTGATTTCCTCTCTTGCTTGGAGCCTACTTCTGCACTAGGATGCAGAGATGATGGGGTGTTAAATGAAATACAGATATGTTAGACGACTTGCTGTGTAGTCATTAAATTTAATATTATGGTGAACAATTTTTTGACAATTAGAAATCGAAGCATATGATCTGACAAAGACATTTATGCAAATTTAGCACCAGGCAAGCTGAGAGATATACTGAGATATTGACACTAAAATATGGCATATGGAAACAAGTGAAGAAAACATTTGAAATCAGGATTTTAAAAATAGGGATGATGACCTTATTTATAATATTTTAACAAGTGCCTTTCATATTACTGTTCCTATTATGTTGAGAACCAACCTGCGTCCTTACACCAAAGCAGGAGAGGTAGGTTATAGTAATTAAACTCTTATAATTAGGAGTTTATTCTTGTGTAAGGCCATATGTTTGAAAGCCTTTTTCAGGCTTCTCAAGATGCTCTAATTTCCACAATAACTATTATTGATAATAGTCACCATTTGTTGAACACTTACCAGCCATAGTGCTAGATGCTTTACGTCATTTGATGCTTACAATAATTTAAAAAGTAGGTTATCACCCACATGTCCAAAATATGAAAGTTACATTGAGTTACAATCTAAATTAATTTATGTTAAAGTGATCAGTATTAAAGTACTCCTGGGAAGTGTAAATTGGTCACACATAATTTGTCAGGTATACGCAAGAGGCAATAAGGAGGAATCAGGATTCACCTGGTATTATTAAACACAAATTTCTCTCTAGCATTTATATAGGTGATCCTCAACTTCTATACATCTTCCTTTTGTGTAGTCTCTCTTTTTACATTTTACAATGATGGCTGAGGTCACATTTTATATGTCAAATTCAGACTTTAATTTCTTAATGGTCAATGAACATTTTGAGCTATAATATATCTCTAGAGTTCAATGTCAGGAACATCTTCATTTTGATGAATATAACAGTGTTTATTTGTGTAACTTAGAATGTTTTCTTATATTTGTTTTATAAAACCAGTAATTGGAAAAATATGTTTTAAAAGTTCTTTTATTTACATAATAACAAGGGAGAATTGACCATTATGGTAATTAATGAATATCATTAACCTCAACTGGGTGGTCCATGGACAAATATGGTTCATTGAAATTGCATGTACATGAGTTTCTGTATTTTATACATAACATCTAATTTATTGTTTTACTTGGAAACACCTTGCAGAAAACATGCTTATTGCATCCTGGGGCTTTCCCTTCCTAGAAACTGAACGGTTTCCCCACTAGTAAAGATCTTGCACCCCAAAGCCTTCCCCTTGGTGAGGACCTTGCTTTCAGTGAGCTTATGGCGGAGCTGGAGGTGTGACCTGAAACAGAGCCTCATGGCAGAGTGGCAGGACAAAAAAGCTATCTGGGAGAAAGCCCTGACCCCAAACACAGGAATCTCAAACCATGAGATGGAACAGAGGAGGGACTGAAACTGTCAGCAGTTTCTTAACTGGCATCATCAACATCATGGATACATGAAGTAGGGCAAACCTCAAAGCTTTCTTTGATTGAAATTAAATAAGCAATAAACAAAACAAACAATGAATAAAAGTCTCCTTTAAACATCTGTCCTTGCCAAAAATAGAAATATATTTAAAATAAGGTATTTAAGGAATGGATACTAATTACATATGTAAATGACGATGCATGCATATTTGAGATTGGGATACAATATGAATGAAAATCACTTGCATTGTGGTGTTTTCCCTTAATATTCTTTACACTTCTTGGATATTTTTAATAAGTACAAGTCAATTTCTAAAAGCATAAGAAATATATGCTGTTTCTTAATTGCTTTTTAAAATTATAACTCTATAGAAATATTTATTTCAATATCTGTAGATTTGTGACACTTCAAATGGCTACATATTATCCTCCTGTATCGTTACATAGGACCCTAATTAATTAACCAGATCACTAATGATGGATATTTACATTGTTTCTCATGATGTACTCAACAATATGTTACTAAACATCCTTAAATATTATAT
This sequence comes from Cryptoprocta ferox, assembly GCA_028646485.1. Lineage (NCBI taxonomy): Eukaryota > Metazoa > Chordata > Mammalia > Carnivora > Eupleridae > Cryptoprocta > Cryptoprocta ferox. The sequence continues at coordinate 95,119,071 of CM053578.1, read as the reverse complement.
GTCTACATACTTACTTTAAGGATAGATTTGTATAAGCGAGTTTTCTCTATCGATGTGGATAGATAAAATTTTTAATTTAGTTCTCTAAAGTGCTCTCCAGAAAGATAGCAAATTTACACTTATATCAATGCATGAAAGTGATCTTCCACACGCATACTAATATCTTGTGATATGATTCTCTTACTTTTTTACAAATCTGAATTTTAATTTAATTTTATGTGGTTATTTTATTTTTTATTATCAGTGAGTATAAACATCTTTTCAGAAATATGTAGGCCATTTGCATTCCTTTGGTAAATCGTGTCTTTACATGTCTACACTATTTTATAATGTGATTTCTAGGTTTTTGTTTTCTGCCTAATATGTAATAATTAATTGTGTAATAGAGATATTAACACTTTATTACAAGTTGCCAATTCTTTTTAGTGTGTCATCTGATTTTTTGCTTTGTGGGGTTTTTGTTTGTTTGTTTGCTTGCTTGTTTCGCAGGGAGTTTGTCCTGCTATGAAAGTTTCAACTTTAATGTAATCAGCCTTTTCCACGATGACTTCTGAAATTAGTGTCATGTTAAAAAATGGTAAAATAAAAATTCTGTCTTGGTTCATACTTACATTGTATTAATAATATATGTTTATACTTTTGAATATATTAGCAGTGTTTGAGGGGCTAAAAATGGGAGCAATTGAAATTAAATTTCCATCTTGGAAGCTTGGAACATGTCTTTTTTAATTTTTAATTAAAATAAGATTTTGAAATTTAAAGAGTTTGTAGGGAGTCCTTTACCTCTTTTTATTTAAAGAAAAGAAAAAAAAGGGGGTGCCTGCAGTACTTTAGTAAGTTAAGCATCCAACTCTTGATTTGGGCTCAGTTCATGATCTCAAGGTCATGAGATTGAACCCCACATCAGGTTCTGCACTGGGCATGGAGCCTGCTTCTGATTTTCTCTCTCCCTCTCTTTCTGCCCCTCCATCGCTTGTTTTTTCTCTCTCTATGTCTCTCTCTCTCCCTCTCTCTCAATAAATAAATAAAAATTTAAAAAAAAGAAGAGAGAAAAGTACTTTGAATTCTCATTTTGCATCAATGTATATTTAAAAAAATAAACCACTGATTATATGACTATATAAGTGCTTTCTTCTCAATATTTTTTCATCTGAAGAAACTGAATTCAGTTATGTTTCCATTATTGTAAAAACAAGCAGTTTTTAAAAGAGACAAAAATAAATACTCTATTAAGTGGGTAGGTTCTGTATTTAGTTCACTTTGCTGGGGTAAATAGAATTATACGTTATGGCTGGCAAAAGAAGACTAAGGTAGACATTATACAAATTCACATTAGTGCTTATACTTACATTGTTATAAAACCATAAATCAAATAAGCACATTCAGTAGTTTTTAGTGATTTTACACTGGATTCTTTAGTCTGTGTTGAGCGGCATGTCTAAGTGTGACAAGCTAATAAATAGCTTGTACCTAGAATTCACAATGTTTCTTTGTCCTTATTCTTCACGGAAAAGAGGAGGGGATGACCAGGAATCTTTAAGAATTGTCTATTCCTTAATCCCTGCTCTCAAAGCATGCTTTCTAATGAGAGGATAAGAATGTACGGAACCCTTAGGGGAGTGGGCCAAAGAAGGTTGAAAATCAGTGAGAAATGATGGGTACAGGCTGATTCTTCCACCTGTGTAAGCTGTCCCTGCTCCCCAAGCCCTCTGGGTCTCTAAGTGAGCACCCCTGATGGTGGTATGTTAGGGTGCTGTCGCCAGGCATGCCAGAGACCACCAAATAGAGGCGGCTGTCATCTTGGCTCATTGGAGCCTTCATTGGCCAACAAACCAAACATGCAATGGGAAATCATGCAAAGGGCCCTGAATTGGCCACTTGGATGTCAGCAAGTGATGGATAGGGTCGCCACTGCAGGGTAGAGCCACACAGATCGAAGAACCCTATCTTCTATTTAAAAACTCTCTGGACAAATCTATCCGGCTATTTGACAGGTAAATTAAGCAGGATTCTTGCTACTAAGAAGCCCAACTCATATTCCTACCTGGCAGCAACAAATCATGATCCTTCCCATCCACTAGGCTCCCCCTTTAAGAGCTTAACTGGCTTTAAGACCAGCCTCACAATTCATGCCTCTCAGTCTTCCTTACCATCAAAGCCAAGTCCCTGAGAGCCACCCACAGCTGTTTCCCCTGGATGTGGCTATTCCTGGAATAGGTAGGCTTTTCCTCTTGCACAACCCACCCAGAGAGCATTTCATTCATCCGCTGGGCTGGGGGAACTCTGTGGCAGTTATAAGGCACATGACACTGAAGTAAGTGAATTCCATTTGGGGACAGGGACACCTAATGCTTTCCACTTTCACTATAATTGGAGAAGACAACACTCTTAGCCAGGAGGAGGGGGAGAGCGAGGAGGAGGGGAAGGAGAGGTGGAAGCAGGAAGGGAGGAGAAGAGCCACAGAGGTCACTTTCCTGAAGAGAGACACTCTGGAGAGAAGTGGGAGGCAGCAATCAGCAAGCTTTATATCAGATATTTATTAAGTATATAGAGGATCCAGGTACCAGATATACAAAGATGAATGGTGAATAACATACCCGAGACTTTATCCACAAGGAACACAATCCCCATGTTTTATGCATATGTCTTGAAAGTTCGAATATCTAACTAGATTGCTAACTACGGGCAAATATCTGCTCATTGTAAAGAAATACAGTAAAACATTGGATGGCGAGTAACTTGTTCTGTGAATGTTCTGCAAGAGAAGCAAACATTTCTCATGAATTTTAACTCAATAAATGAGTCATTTCTTGCAATATGAGTAGTATGTGATGCCAAACATCACATGATCACAACTGAGCCAATGGTTCTTGAACTTCACTTTGATATATGAGTGCTTTGGATTACAAGCATGTTTCCGGAATGAATTACACTCGCACACCATGGTTGCACCATTAAGAAGTAGCCTCTTCCTGTTTATCACAGTGGCTACTGTCTTTCTAGTGCTCTCCATGAGCCTAGCTCTGAACTAAATACTTGAGACTAATGTAACCCTGTACCACGCAATTAGTTATTTATAATTGGTGTGACTTCACTGGTGAGGGGACTGATGTTCAGGATATTTCATCCATTCCATTTTCTTTCTTCAACTGATATTGTCAGCTGTGTACAAGACACTATTCTGGAGTCTTCCTAGAGGTCTGAGGGGCTCCAAAGTCTCAGGCACTAAGCTATGCCTTCTGTCTTCAATCACCACCTCCCCCCCAGGGGTATGCCCCATTCCATGCTAGAGGCCTAGGTGTAGCTAGGCTGGGCCATTATTAGGGGCCTGGAAAGTGGTTAACATTTGGGAATCATCATTCAACAGAAGGCAGTTTCTATTGTGACAAATTCAAATGTGTTTTGGATTCCCATTTGAGGAAGAGAACTTCCGTTGGATTCCTTTGGGTCATCGCTTTGTGTCCGAGCCTGTGCCTTGCTTGGAGGAACCTGATATGTTGTCCTGATAAGCCACCTGGTGTCCTGGTGATGTTTAAATGGAGGCGCCATCTGGCTCTTGCCAATCCTCATAAGGACTTGGTTGCTGCACTTACTTCCAGCCCCATATTAGGAGACCATCTACCTCCCATCCCCGTCAGATGGCCTACTCACAGCTCAGGGCCATGTGTATGATCCACTGAGATCTCCAGTCACATGCCAGAGAGACAGAAACCTAGGGATCATCCTTGGCCCCTGCCTCCCCTTCACGCCTATATGCAATCCACCAAAAATCCCTGTTTAGTCCACCATCAAAATAGCCCGGTCTCTTTATCTCCTGATGGAAGTTGCTGTCATCTCTTGCTGGGCTCCTGAGTAGAAAGTCCTGCTCTGAATTACCTGAAGTCAGAGTGACCTAGGCAGTTCTGATAGTTCTCCTCTTTCTCCCCACACTGCCATGCTCAAACCTTTTGTATATCTCTCTGTCCTTCCTTCCTTCCTTCCTTCCTTCCTTCCTTCCTTCCTTCCTTCCTTTCTTCCTTCCTTCCTCTCTCCCTTCCTCCCTCCTTTCCTTCCTTTCCTTTCCTTTCCTTTTCTTTCTTTCTTTCTTTCTTTCTTTCTTTCTGTCCTTCTTTCTTTCTTTCTTTTTTGAGACAGAGAGACAGAATGTGAGCCAGGGAAGGGCAGAGAGAGAGAGAGAGAGAATCAGAAGCAGGCTTCAGGCTCCCAGGTGTCAGCAAAGAGCCCGATGCCGGGCTGTAACCCACGAACCTCAAGATCATGACCTGAGCCGAAGTGCGTCACTTAACCAACTGAGCCACTCAGGCTCCCCACTCTGTTCTTAGAAAAAGACAAAACTCCTTAACTTTTGTTGCTGTTGTTGCTCTTTTATTTTATCAACAGAGAACTTTAGAATACTTTTAAATGTATAAAGAAGTTGTAAAGACAGTACAGAGAATTCCCATAACTTCTCCCTGCTTTCCGTAATGCTAACACTTCACATTACTATGGTGTCTTTGTCACAGTTAACAAATTAGCATTGGTGCATTAATATTAACTAAACTTCAGACTTTATTAGGGTTTTACCGGTTTTTTCACTAATGTCTTTTTTCCTGTTTTAACATCCAGTGTAGGACACCACACTGCAGTTAACTTAATTAGGTTTTTGATAAAAACTATAGAATTTAATGTCCAATCTTGGAAATTTTTGAGAAAGGAGACACCATGGGAAGCAGGTGTAGCATGGTATTGTCCCAGGTCACCCTCTCTAGAATGGCCAGGCAATGATGCTCTCACTATCTTCAACCTCATGTCACACCCTCAAGGCCACCATGCTCAGTGTTCAAGAAATGCCAGCCTTCTGGGGCGCCTGGGTGGCTCAGTCGGTTAAGTGTAGGGCTTTGGCTCAGGTCATGATCTCACGGTTCATGGGTTTGAACCCCGCATCAGGTTCTGTGCTGACAGCTCAGAGACTAGAGCCTGCTTCAGATTCTGTGTCTCCCTCTCTCTCTGCCACTCCCCTGCTCATGATGTCTCTCTCTCTCAAAAATAAACACTAAAAAATAATAAAAACGATAAAAAAATAAATGCCAGACATCTTTCACTCCTGCTTCTCATCTTCCCTTCCTTATATGCTCTTCCCACACATCTTCACCTAGTCATTAGCCATGAACCTTCCCTGACCTCCGGCACTAGGTCAAGTCCCCATTCTCACATTTTCATATCACCACACCCTTTTCTTTTCTAGCTTGCCAATCACAATTCTTATTTTTGTGAGATTATTTGGTTGCGATCTATCCTCTTTATTAGAAAGCTCTGTGAGGGAAGGGGCAATGTTTTACTTTGCCTTCCATTCTCTCCTCCATATTGAGAACATAGAGTGGGTATTGAGAGTGCTGCATTGAATAACTGAATGAATACACTTCTTTGATATTATAGTGCCATTCAGCATGTGGCATGTTTTCTGAAGAGTGCTCTCCATCTGCTGTTGGGCATCTGTCCCTCTGAGACCCTTCCCTAAGCCCTTGCTTCACTACTGGACAGGTCTGAAAATCAGGCTTTGTACAAGTAGGCACTGGACCCATAGTTGTTTAGTAAACAAATATCTATATTCATACATCTGTCTTTGCATCCCACACTAGTCCTGACTCTTTGAGTTGTAAGCACCAAATCCCTATATACTTACTAAAAATAATATGGAAGGAGGAAGTGGTGACAGGTACATATGGGAAGTGTAAGGGTTGCCTAGTTTCCATTCTGGTCTTGATTCAGGAACTTAGATGAGGCCACCAGGATGCTCTCTCTCCATCTCTAGCTACTCTGCTCGCCTTTGTGTTGACTCCGTTCTCAGACAGGTTTTTGTTTTTGTTACATGGTGAGAATGACTGGTGGCTCTTTCTGACTTACAAGGTCCTTAAGAGTCAAAACTCAGAAGATGAAAAACTTTCATCTTATTGCTATCAGTATCCATTCCCTTCAGAAGATTTTGATTTAGCTTCACTTGGGTAACAAGCCCACCCAGGAATCAACCTGTGTGGCTGAGGACATGAGTTATCTAAGGGGCCACTGGAAATGACATACGCACCTTCTGGCGGGGAGGCAGGCCATGTGATTAACTGTTCTGGGTGGGAATTGGGAAATGAAGAAGTAGAGCTGTTCTCTATCATCTGTGGTTTCCAGAAGTTTCACTATAAGAAATATATATATATATGTATATATATTTATATTTTTTTAAATGTTTATTTGTTTTTGAGGGGGCAGAGCAGAGAGAGAGGATGACACAGAATCTGAAGCAGGCTCTGGGTTCTGAGCTGTCAGGATAGAGCCCATTGTGGGGCTTGAACTCATGAACTGTGAGATCAAGACCCAGCTGAAATCAGATGCTTAACCAACAGAGCCACACAGGCGCCCCACAAGAAATATATTTTTAACCTTCAATGTTAGTTATTTTTACTAATTTAAAAAAGTTTTAATAATAGTGATTTTTGAAAGAAAACGAGAATGAAAGATAATGTTAATTTACATGCAGAAATAACAGTGTGGGGCACCTGGGTGGCTCAGTGGGTTAAGCGTCTGACTCTTGGTTTCGACTCAGATCACGATCTCGTGGTTTGTAGGTTCGGGCCCTGCATCAGGCTCTGTGCTGGTAGTGTGGAGCCTGCTTGGGATTGTCTCTCTCTCTCTCTCTCTCTCTCTGCCCCTCTCTCCCTCACTCTCTCTGTCTCTCTCTCAAAAATAAATAAATAAACTTTTAAAAATTTAAAATAAGAAATAAAAAACACTGTTTTTCTATGCAAAGTGCTGATTAGCATGTTTACGGAAAGAAATCATTGAGGTAGTGTGCACTAATGGTTTGTCTAGAAAGTGCCAGCCAGGTCAGTTCTCCCTGGGTATCTTTCAAGCTATCAACTTTGAATTTAGCAATTGCTGGTGTTTGGGCTTAGTGTCCCATATTTTATGGGGTATGTTTTTGGCAGTCGAAAAAAAAAATGAAAGTACTCCTGTTTCTTGCATCCTTTTTTAATCAATTTATTTTCAGAACATCATTTAAAAGGAAATTTTGAAAGGAATAATCTACTAGGTGAGATCGGTTTCTGTTTTCTAGGTAATCATAGACCAGCATGTTATGATTAATTTAATATTCTGGTTAATGTAGAGTTAACAATACCATTTATAGATTCTCATTCATTCTCTCTATAGAAAGAAGGCCTGAAATGATTGAATCTTTAATATGTGATTAGGAGGGATAGACATATGTATGTCTTTTATTTTGCACATCAAAGTCAGGCAGCTGTGAAAGCATTTTGGATTTTCTGATTTTTTTGATCAGGGGTTGGCAAGTATTTTCTGTAACGGGCCAGATAGTAAATATTTTAGGCTTTGCAGCTCATATGATCTCTATCTTACCTACTCCAAAGGGCGAAAAAAACTGCCACAGACAATAAGTAAATACTTGAAAGTGGCCGTGTTCTAATAAAACTCTGTTTGCAAAAACAGGAAGCAGATGTGTTGGCCCATGGGCTATAGTTTGCAGAACACTGGTTTCGATTCACCATGAACAGAACTTATGGTTGGTATTTTGTGGTCATGGTCAAATGTTGTTTAACTGTTTGCTGTTTACCCAGATAGCGTGGTTTAAGCAGAGAGCCCTGGAGGAAGAAATAAGCTCAAGGGGTCCTGGGGGTATATTTTGACTCTAGCCCAAATACTTAATCCCTCCAAGACCCAAATGTCTAACTTATAAAGTGGAGCTAGCGATAACTATTCTACCAGTCTTAAAGAGCTATTTTGAAAATCAAATGAGGGAATGTTCAGGAAAGGGAACTGAAACATAAAGGTTTCTTGTCACCCGGCAGTGTTAATCGTTTTACCTTTGTGGTATTGCACTTGTCAAAATATTTGAAGAGAAGAGAAGCGGATGTACAAAAACATTCATAATGTGTGTATCAGATAGGGACCCCGTTAGAAACAGATAGACACTTACATTAAGAGAAGTTTTGTAGGATTTTTATGAAGGGACTATTTAGAAAGATATGTGCCAAATGTGAACGAACTTACAAGGGATAATGCAGTGCTCAGAAATGAACTACCTCAGAGCTTTGCTGGCCTGAGATCGAGGAGGGAAGAATGACAGAGGGCTTCCATGAGACTACTCACGTCCTCTCGAGTGATACAACTAAGAAGACCCTGGGGAGCACATAGCTTCCCTCACCCTCTTTCCCTTTTACTCCTGTTAATGCCTCCAACTGGTAGAACTCAATCAGAAGCCGTTCCAGGCAGATCAGAAACTCAGGGCAGGGCGGAATGACAGTTCAGAGAGGATATGGAGACACAAATAGGAACAATCCAAGATGACACAGGTATTTTCTCGGCAAGCCTACACACAGCTTATCGATGACATTCTGAATGCTGCATTTCTCCCCTTTTTCTTTGCTTGGATGTCTACTCGTTGTATAGTATTATTATCAATGAAACCCATTTTTAAAATTATATGTATTAAAAAGAAGACTTACTTGTACACATTTGAATACTCCGAAACTAAATACAATTGGTGAGATTTTTAAAAATAGCCTGTAGAGGGGGAAAGGTAAAGGGGGGTGATAGTCATGGTGGAGGTCGCTTGGGGGAAGAGCACTGGGTGTTATATGGAAACCAACCTGACAATAAACTATAAAGTTAAAAAAAACAAAAAAAAAAATAGCCTGTAGAGAAATTGAAAATTTCATGCAAAAAGAAAATTGGGTGAAATGTTTCCTAGTACTTGTCTTTTACCTTTTCATTGCATTGTTACTCTCTATAATGACATATAATTCTATTCCCACTGTAGTGAGGGGGAAAATCTGGAAAAATTTATAATGGGTTTCTTGTAAATGTTTGGGCTAACTGTGCAAGCCTCCTCTCCTCTTTTAGTTACTAATAAAAAATCAGTTAAAAATTTAATCAGCATATATGTTTACATCATTTTATCATATTTATCAAATGAGCCCATACTAAAGTAACTACAATTTTCAATTAGCTTTTATTTTTTATTTATTTATTTTTAAATGTTTATTTATTTTGAGAATGAATGAGAGAGAGAGAGAGAGAGAGAGAGAGAGAGAAAGCGCCGGTGGGGCAGAGAGAATCCCAAGCAGGCTTGGCACTGTCAGTGCAGAGCCCAATGCAGGGCTCAATTCCATGAACCATGAGATCATGACCTGAGCAGAGATCAAGAGTAAGACACATAACCAACTGAGCCAGCCAGGTACTCCTCAATTAGTTTTTAAAAATAAACTCAAATTTTAAGAGAAAATAAAGCTATTCTTAAAAAGTCTATATTAAAAATTGGTTTTGGAAACCCTGGCAATTTCCATGCCATGGTCCAGGATGGGCCTCTGCCCATCTCTATCTGTTATGCAATTTTTGTTTTTGTTTTTGTTTTTGTTTAGAGTCAGAGAGGGCATGTGTGAGTGGGGGAGAGGCAGAGAGAGAGGGAGAGACAGAGTACTAAGCAGGCTCCACACTCAGCACAGAGTCCAACGTGGTACTCCATCTCACGACCAGGAGATCATTACCTGAGTGGAAATCAAGAGTCCAATGCCCAACCAACCAACCGAGCCACCTGGGCACCTCTGTCTGCTATGCCTTTAAGTCTATGCCAGAGTCCAGCATTGGGTAGAGGGAAAACCTGTCAATTTGGAGGTTCCTTCAAACCCAGAGGTAGCAGGAAGCCCGGACTGAGGATGGGAACAGTGCGCTGGACATTGTGGGGTCCTGATTAACCAGCACACAATTAATCATGATTGAGTGTATGTGACCAAGGGAGGAGATAGGGAGGGCTATTACATTTCCACGAAAAGAGGCAGAAACAAAAATATTATCTTCCTAGCCAACTCTTAATTTTCAGAACATTCGAATAACCCAGACTCTACATTCCCAGAACATTTGATTACAGATGATCCCTTTTTTGCACATATGCCTTCCCATTCTCCTTAACTTATTAGAATGAGCTCCAGTTCCACCATTTAGAAAGTATTTCCTTGACAATTCTGATATGAGTAAGGTTGTTATATGCATATAGGTCTAAGTCTAAGTCTAAGTACATAGTATAGGTTGATCTCTCTAGGTCTTGTTTTAAATGGTAATCATTCTTATTTATTTGTTCACTTGTTTTTTGTTTGTTTGTTTGTTTGTTTGTTCTTAGTTTTTGGTCTGTCTCCCCCACTTGACTGTAAATCTTTGACTCATGCCCCATTGTGTCTCTTATATTTAGCTCAGTGCATAACAGAGTGGACACTCAATAGATATGCTCTTGAATGAATGGATATTTTATCTATAAGTAAAGGGCCAGTCAGCATGGCAGTCTACTGAACACATGGGGCTAGAGCGATTGTTATACTTGCCTGAAGTCTGTCTTAGTGGAGTCTGGGGAGACACTGGGCTTTCTATATTACCACCTTGCTTTCTTCATGATCATAGACAATGGAGGGTGCTGTTAAATGTGGCTTGTGGAAAGAATGCATATGTCACATCTTAAAATATGCAGTGCCACAAATCATGAGGATTGACACACAGACAAAATCTATGTAAATGAATCACGGATCAAAGATAAACTTGTTAGGAAAGCAGACTTTCCATGACACCAATCTATACGTTTCTGAGGTTTTCACTGCATTATTCATTTGTAGAAAGTGTTTGTGGATCTTGGCATTTACTTTTAAGAAAAGTGTATAATAGATAGACTTTGGCGAAGACTTTCCAAACATACTCTTTTCTAAGGGCATGATTTAGAACATTTGGGGATAAGACAATTTGACATACATTATTTAAACAGGTTTTGGAATCAAACTCCTAGGTTTCAAATTCAGGTGTAAACTTTCAGTTTTGCTAAGAGTAAAATTGGAAGGAAAACATGATAAAAACACTTATCTAATCTGTGTGTGTGTGTGTGTGTGTGTGTGATGGAGAGAGAGAGAGGGAGAGAAAACTGAGAAAATCTTGGTAAAAGTGCTCAGTACAGTGTTTGAAACTTTATTTACTATAATTAATACACTTTTATTCAGGTTTAGTTACTTGAAATGGTTTTCTACAGCTTTCTGTAAACCATCTATTTGTATGGCTTATAGAAACATATTTCTCTATCATTCATATCTCTTTTCTTTTCTCCTTCTGTAATTCACTCCCAAGTACGACCATTACTTGACTCTTTGGGGAGAAGGCAGGCCAGTGTCTCAGAAAAGTTGAAGACAAAACACGTAGTTTTATAAAACATATGTGTGCTGGTGGGGGGGGGGGGGCTGTGGGTGAGTGAACCATGAGCGATCTCATCCAACGAAGTCACGATCTTCTTGTAGATTGTCATCTTAGGAAGCACAGACACCAGCGCCTAGCAGGGATTGTCTGCTTTGGTTGATTGATGGCATTCCTCAGCCTTTCCTGCAACCAACCTCTTTGCTACGTGAGATATAGGGCCTCTCATCAAACAGGGGCAGTCTGTTTCTCCACTTCCTTCATTCTGAGTTACACATGTGTTCTGCTCTGTACAAAAGAGTGTTAGTGGATATGACTCTTACAGAGACTTACAAAAGCTCTTATACATCTCTGCTTCTCCTCTTATTCCTCTACCTCCCCAGGAGAACGTGCCCAAAAGGATATGAGACACGTGATGCAGTCTCCCCAGCTAAAGCCATCCTAGATTGGCTAATTAATGACTGGCTGACCCCCAGACATGTCAGTGGGTCCAGCTGAGAACAGAAGAATATGCAGGCTTCATCCACTTGAAGATTCACGAGCCAAATAAATATTCATTGTTTTAAGCCACGGAGAGTTGGGATAGTTTGTTACTCAGCGTTGTTGTGAAAATGTATAACTGTTATTGAATACGAGATAAATAGTCTCCTGAAATCCTGTGTAGAATCTTTCCAATGGATACCTGATTCTATTAGGTCGTATCTAAATGGCTGTACATAAGTTAGGCAGAGACGATCTCATCCTTTTCCCCCTCTATACCCCAAACATTACACTTCTCTCAAAATTGTACTTGTATTTTTTGAATATAGCATATTACCTCAGTCATGAGCCCCAGATTGTGCTGCGTGGAAAGATTTCTTCCATTCCCCATGAATTAAATTTCCATTTGTCTCTCGGTTTTCATTTTAAGGATTGTTTCCTTTGGAAAACCTACTTAGGCTCATTAAAATGGTAGGTGATTCTCCTGTGAGTGCCCACAGCACTCTGTGGTTTTACTTTCCTGGTACTTGCCACATGTTGGTGTCAGTGCCTGTTTCCTGGCTCTGCCCCCTGGTATCTATGTTCTTGGAGGGCAAAAAACCATGTGCTTTGTCTTTTGTGAACTATTATATCCCCAGGACAAAGATAAATGGAATTGATAGAAAAGGCAATGTTAGGCTTATCTGCAACTTGGCGATGTTCAAACTGCATAGAATAGTCTTCCACTCTGTGGATGTCTTGTAAAGCTTTTACATAAAGATCGAACACCATGCAGAGTGCTAAAATAAAATTAGAATTTTTGGTTATAAGTAAACCGTCTTAAAAGAAGCAATCAGAATGACATCTGCAAGCTAGGCGCATGGACTGGGCTTCCATTTCTCCAAGTTAAAGGAGATAAAAAAGGAAGACCCTGTTTAGAATGTCCTTTTACAAAGAGCCACTTCCAAATCTGGGATACTATTGTAGGCATTAGATGTACAGGTTTTAAAACAAACAAAAACACAATGAGGGACACAATCTTCTTTGCATAAAGCTCTGTCTCTACATCACCAGGAGAATTCATGAGTCACAGCGTGAGAAATGCATAATCTTACAGCCATAGGGTTTTAGAGATGGAGAAAATCATTAACATGATCTAACCCTGGGTGTTTTGGAAACTAGTGGAGCACATGTTTGACGCCTTATGTGTACTCTGACCCACTTCTGCTACAATTAGAATTCAGCCCCTCCAGGCTTTTCCTTCAGACCCCCTACCCTTCTGTTTTCTTGAAACTTTAGACCTCTGAGAATTTGAATTTCTGACCCAACCCTTGAGTTTTCCCTTTCTCACTTTCCAAATAAAGAAAGTAATTCCCTGAAGTGGTGATTGCCTGAGTTAACCCAAATGGTAGGTAACGAGAAAGGTAGAATCCAGATCTAGAAACTTGCAGCTTATTCAGTAGTTTTTTCCACTATGATGCACTCTCTTTGACCCCTTTCCTCACACATTCCATTGGGCTGCGCAGAATCTGCATGGCTGGAATGAATACAAGTTGAAGGGGAAGTTAAATCCATCTAAACGTTAAAATGTAGGGGAGATTTAACATCCTTATGTCCTTTGGAATGCTACGGTGCATTCATGGTTCATGTAGCCAGCAAACGAAAGGTCGGGGTTTAGCTGGTATTCGGCATAAAGTGTGTCGTAACATTGACAGGCTATATTTATACAGCGGTGCTGAGAGATTAAAATAAATATATACCAATGTTGATCCTAACAAATGTACGCATTACAGCTGATAGAGTTAACATCAGGTTTTGAGTTTGTAATTGTTTACCCATATGTTGCAAACGGCAGTTTTTCCAAGATATAATAATTTGGCATTTCATTCTGCAGATTCTTTTTTTTTTTTTTTTTTTTTTTTGGAGGAGGAGAATATAATATCCTTAATAACAGGAGGCCTTGATTTCTAGACAATATTAGTGAGGGGGAAAATTAGGGCCTGGCTTTCAATCAACCAGTTTTATGAGAATTCCATGTCTCCTGAAGTTTTTCTAGGCAGCAATTTTTACTCCTCCAAGTGCTAAAGGAATAAATACCGCATGCTCTCTCATTTCTCACAAGGGAGCATGCCGTAGATCTATGGTCTTTGGATCTTCAGGATAATATATTATTCGACTCCAGATCTGCGCCCCCATTTCTCTTGTCCCTGGTGCCCCGGAGGCCCCAAACGACTGACAAAAAAAAGGTTCAATCTCTATTCCACTTTCTGCTCGCATCTCCCAAGCTGATGACATGGTTCCTACATTTCTCTTGAGAATAATGGCACGCACGAGAAAATGCTCTCTTTCAAGATGATGGTTCTGTTGGTTCAACTGGTATGAACCTCTCAGCACTAAAAAGGTTGCCTTGCTATATCCACTGTAGAGCTCTTTCGGATGAGGTCGCTGACAAAGGAGCACATCTGGTAGCTATTCAGCACAGCTCCATTGGATCCTGCTCCCCACGACACACACTCAAGTGTCTCACAGCTGTGCACATGTCCTTATCCTCTCCATGTCCTTGCCTCTCTAGGGGACACTCCTGAAGAGCTGACAGCCTTCAACTTTCTTCCTTCGCATTGAGTCTTAAGCCTAATGGTCCAGGGAGCATTCCTTTCGAAGCAACCGACTGTATTTCACGCGTATTGTAACTCCGGTAACTTCACTGACGTCCGAGAGCTCCTGAGACACTTCTCTGGTGTTTTATATCCGTGATTTTTCCCCCCAAATGAGTGTCTGCAATGACTTTGTGTAATGTGCTGGAGATAATGTTGAAATTGGATAGAAATGTGTGATTGTATGGGAGGGTCTTGCAGGTCAATAGAAAGGGGGTATGCTCTTTCATAGGCTCCTTATCATTAGACTTACCAAGAAATTTAACATTGCCATCTAGGAAACTAGGAAACTACACACACACACACACACACACACACATACATATATATATGGCAATCTCTTCCTAGACTACTTTTTCAACGCAACATTCCAGGTTTTTTTCTCTCCTTTCCAAGTCTCTATTTATATGTTATTATTCTCTATATTCAGTTGCAGGAGGCATTTTGTTTGCCTTAACTCCTGGTACTCCCAATCTAAAGTGACTTTCCTGGGTTTTCCACTTATTAAAATATATTTAAATGACAGGGCTCAGCAGATTTCCCAAGAGATATGAGCGAACACTCCCTTATGTATCAATCAGAAGTCATGGTTTTCTTCCCTGTACACCCACTGCATGTTACTTACATTGCTGGGAGTTTGTTTATCCCATCATGTGCTGTTATTTGTGTTGGGTGCCTATGTGTATTTGTAATACACACACACACACACAAACATACATATCTTTAACATTTAATATTGTGTATTTATATTATATATCTATATGATATTATCATGGATTCACACAAATCCTTAAAATAGGAGACTCTCAAAAAGCATTAAATAAATAGATATTTTGTGGCAGGTCATTGAACAAATTATTTTATTTCAAGTCAACTTGATTGGACTATTTATTTTAATGTTTATTTATTTTCGAGAAAGAGAGAGAGAGAGAGAGAGAGAGAGAGGAGGAGGGGCAGAGAAAAAGGGAGACAGAGAATCCTAGGCAGGGTCTGTTCTGTCAGCACAGACCCCAACACGGGGTTCAGACTCAAGAACCACAAGATCATGACCTGAACTGAAATCAAGAGTTGGATGCTTAACTGACTGAGCCATCCAGGTGCTCCTAATTGGATTATTTTAATGAACAAAGATTAAAATGAGTAGAGGTGACTATTCTTTTAACAGCCAATTATTGACCATGATTCTCATGAAAGTAACCTATGTCTTCTAGAAGTTTATATTCATTCTGAATTTCCTAAGCATAATTTTAACCAAGTACTCAATTCTAGACCCACACAGTTCATAGAAAAATAGAAAATAGTATACACTCTTGGTGATAAAGCTCTAAGATGAATTCATGAGTATCCATGGGAAGTTTTTTTCCCCCCTTATAAATGTGCCGTCCCAATTTGACTAAATATTTATGCAAACATTTGTGTCATGGAGCACCATAGTAGAGAAAAAACAAGTGGATTACTGAACAGAGATGAAAATATTGTAGTCCATCAAGAACTATGGCTTCTCTCTTTAGTAATAGAAAAACAGTGAAGACATAAATAAATAAGACTTTTTTTAATGTTTATTTATTTTTGAGAGACAGAGAGACAGAGAGACAGAGGATGAGTGGGAGAGGGGCAGAGAGAGAAGGAGACACAGAATATAAAGCAGGCTCCAGGCTCTGAGCTGTCAGTACAGAGCCCGACGCGGGGCTCGAACTCACAAACCGTGAGATCATGACCTGAGCCGAAGTCGGCTGCTTAACTGACTGAGCCACCCAGGCACCCCCATAAGAGTTTATTTTTTATTTTTTTATGTTTATTTATTACTGATACAGATAGAAACAGAGCATGAGTAGGGGAGGGGCAGAGAGAGAGGGAGACACAGAAGCCAAAGCAGGCTCCAGGCTCTGAGCTGTCAGCACAGAGCCCGCCTTGGGGATCAAACCCACAAACCATGAGATCATGACCTAAGCCGAAGTCGGATGCTTAACTGACTGAGCCACCCAGGCATAAGAGTTTAAAAAAAAAAGAGATCAGGAAGATGTTACAGATAGGTATAATTTTTGTGCAAATTAGGCAGAAGGAACATCATTAGTAGTCCCTTGATTTTCAAGTGCTGAACACAAAACTGTAAATACTATGAAGCCTAAGAGAGCATTATCATCAGCAAGGTTGCAGGCTCCTCCAGCTACCTGGAACCTTCTTGAGTCTTCTGTGTCCTCTGTCAGTTGCTCCAGGGGACAGGCGACAAGACAGAGAAAGATCTTTGACTGAGGGAAGTAATGGAGAAATCACCTATGGCTACCATCCACTGAACTGCCTTCATCATCATCTGAGCTACAAAGAGACTAGAGTACAGGACAATAAGAGATCATTATGGAACTCAGATGGATTTAGGCAAATGGATTTTTGGTTTGTGAAAAAATAATTAATATATATTTAATGTTTACTTATTTTTGAGAGAGAGAGAGAGAGAGAGAGAGAGCAAGCAGGGAAGTGACAGAGAGAGAGCAGGGGACAGAAGACCCGAAGCAAGCTCCATGCTGAAAGTAGAAAGCCCGATGCGGGGCTCAAACTCACGAGCCATGAGATCATGACCTGAGCTGAAGTCAGATGCTTAACTGACTGAGCCACCAGGGTCCCCCTCAAATATTTTTTTTATAAGCAATGTCAGAGTCAAGAAATTTATTTATGTGGTAAAGTTTAGGATCCGTCAGTTATTTTAACGTATTAGAGTCTCAGTTTCCTAATCAACAACATGGGATAATAATACTACATTGCAGAGTTGCTCTGACAACTACAATGGTATATCAAGTGCTGAGCCTTGCACTTCAGGCATAAAGCATGTTCAGCCCATGCTAGTTCTCCTAACGATAATAACATTTACTCACGTACTATTGCAGGTGCTTCCGAAGACTTCACACAACTTAGCTCTTTTCATCCTCTTACCAAACCCCATGAGGTCCTCAAAATGCTAAGTATCACATAAGAAGTATAGTGTAAGCTTTGCCTGCTGATTGCTGAAGTGGTATGTGTAAAATATCTTTGTGTAATTTCATGCTCAAAGATTAGCTCAGAGGTCAAAAAATTCTTCTACAAATGTGGCTGTGGCATATTATGTCCATTATTAGAAATATTGTTATGGCATAACAATGCCTTTACAACTGCTTTACACTTATAAAAACTATTACATGCATATCTCATTTGATCTTCAGAATAGTTCTATTAAATAGGAAAAGTGGTTACCATGATCACTCTTTACATTTAAAGGCACTGGAACTCAGAGATAAAGCAGCCTCCATTATCATCACATACTGGAAATGAAGAACCCGGTCTCTGAATTCTAGTGATAATTGAAGTCTCATATTGGTCAGAATCATAGCACCTCACACCATTCATTCAATAACTAGTTTGTCATACAAGATTTAGTAACCATCTATCGCTCCCTGGGACCTACAAGAGTGCAGTTGGGATATTCAGGGATTCCTTTCCATGGGGGACTCACTGGATGGGACACCCGCTCTTACCAGAGAAGGCCAGAGACTTCCCTGCTTCCGAGATCCGTATTCGTTTCCGAGACTCACAACAAAACCACATCCTCAAACTCTCTTGCAGTTAGGTATGGCCCTGGGCACATATTCTAGCTGATAGAATGTGAACAGAATTGTCATTCAATTCCCTTTTGCCCTCCACTGTCTCAGTTCGGATGACCATGGAGAATGGAAGAAGTCTCTATCCCTGAACCACCGCAGGAAGACACTGACCCGGGATACTTCAGATAGGAAGGGAAACTGTTACCTAAGTGAAAATTAAGCTTCCCTTTGTTTGAACCATTATACATTTTGAAATTTAAGTGTACTCGAGAACCTTCCTTTTCCAAAATTCAGGGAATACGAGAAGAGGCTTCCTGAAGCAAATGATTATGACTCAGAAATCTAGGAATTACAAGGGCATCTGGGTGTCTCAGTCAGTTAAGCATCCGACGTTGGCTCAGGTTATGAACTCGCAGTCCATGAGTTTGAGCCCCACGTTGGGCTCTGCGCTGACAGCTCAGAGCCTGGAGCCTGCTTCGGATTCTGTGTCTCCCTCTCTCTGCCCCTCCCCCACTCACACTCTGTCTCTCTCTCTCAAAAATAAACATTAAAAATTTAAAATAAAGAAATCTAGAAATTACATAGGCCAAGCAGATGGGGAAGAATAGGGAAACACACAAAAATACAGCAGATGTAAGAGTCTAGAGACCAGAGAGACTGTGATGTGTGTTCAGCCTTGTTCAAAGTGCATCAGCTCTAGCATCATCAATTTCTTAGAAATGCCGAATCTTGGGCCTCCATTGAGACCTACTGAGACAGGATTTGCATTCTAAGAAGAGCCTCAGGCAATTCATATGACATTGAAGATTGAGAAGACTTTAGGAGAGATGGCACAGAGGGGACGGTATGGGCTAGGGAGGCAATAAGCCCTAGAGAGAAGTAACAGCCAGAATTTTTAGGCTCTTGCAAGTGGTTCCTATAAGAAAATAAAAGGAGTGTCTTACTCAGCTAGGACTGCTGGAATAAAATAACAGAGACTGGTGGCTTACCCAACAGAGATTTATTTTCTCAGAGTTCTGGAGGTTGGGAGTCTACGATCCGGATGTCAGTGTGGTCAGGTTCTGAGTAGACCCTCTTGCTGGTTTGCAGATGGCCGGCCACCGTCTCCCGGTGTCCCTTCAAGGTGGAAAGAGAGAAAGCTCTGGTTTCTTCCTCTCCTTATAAGGACACTAATGCCATCACCAGGGTTCCAATTTCATGTCCCCATCTAAATCCGATTCCCTTGAAAAGGCCCTAGTTCCAAATACCATTCACGGGGGGGGTTAGGGTTTCAACATATGAGTTTTGGGGGTGCCAAAAACATTCAGTCCATAACAAGGAGTTGACACTGCCTTAAAAATTAAGTTCATGAAACTCTTGTTACATAGCTGCACTGTGAGGGGCATAAAAAACAGGACATGTGAACCCAAATGCTGCAGAAACGATGTCCATGGCCATGTGCTGCTGCCTGAGCTGGGAGTCACCCTTGTGTCTGTCTGACTTGAAAGCCCAAATCCTTTCTCTTTATCCTCACTGACTCCACTATGGGAAGCCTGGCTGAGAGATGGACACTGAAGGACGATTTAGGACTGTGGACAGTAGGCCTTGGTTAACATTATAGGATCTTGGGTAAGAAACAACTGCATTGGAAGTGATAGTTCAGAAATTTGAACAGGAAAGATGTGTACAAGATCACTTATCCCTCAGACACTTAATGAGCGTCTATGTTTGGTGCTTGTATCATTTCCAGCCAAGTTCTATGCTCATCTTTCAGATTTCAATTTAGATAGCACTGCCTGCATTCTTCTTTACTAAAGGAAGATCGGATGATTCTGAACGGTGGAGAGGCAAGAGAGAGTTGGGAAGGGTAAGGAGAGAGATGGAGAAAGAGAGAGAGGGGAGAAAGGGGGAGATGTTGGACTGAAAAAATTTTTCACATATGCCTATAAATACATATTCTGTGGATCTTGAGTCATAGTCTTTTTTTTTAATGTTTATTTACTTATTTTGAAAGAGAGAGAGGGAGAGAGAGAATCCCAAGCAAGCTCCATGCTGTTAGAGCAGAGCTCGATGTGGGGCTCAAACCCATGAACTGTGAGCTCGTGAACTGAGCCGAAGTCAGATGCTTAACTGAATGAGCCACTCAGGCACCCCTTGAATTGTAATCTATATATGTTCGGCATCTAGAATACGTACAACAGATGAGGCTACAGGACACTTATAATGAAGAGGGAGACCTTAGAACCTGTTTGTTTCCCCCCATCCCTTCTGGTCATGCATTAAGTAAATTAAATGATTTTCCCAGGGGAATTTCTGCAGAGCCTGGCAGTCTTGAGACTGGCTGTCGGGTTTCTTTATCCTCAACCAGAAATCTCAGAAGAGGTTCAATGAAACACTGTTTATACAATGAAACAAAGCGTTTCATGCATACATACATTTGGGAGATTCTGGGTTATACAATGTATAATAGGTTCCTTTGCAGCAGACCTTCTCAGGGCCTTAATTTAATCCACCAAGCAGCTCTGTGAGTCTCCCAGAGGGCAGGACACAATTTTAAGAATTTTTCAAAGTAATTTGCGACTGAGAATCAGTGTTTCACAAGATACACTTGGGCTCCATTGCATCACACTGAGCTTTTTCCTCTAATGTACACACTAGTTCTCTGTGTGTTTGGTGAAAACAGAAGGTGAGATCTCTTTACTGTCAGATTGACTCTAAACTAGCAACTGGTTGTTTCTTTGGGCTTTAACTTTCCCATCAATAAAACAATAAGACTTGTAAGAGGGCTTTCCTCTAAGGATTTCATGATCTGTGCTAAATATTGTAGATCAGCTGTATGAGGAAGGGAGCCTCAGGGTTGACTTCTGGGTCTATCACTGGTACTAACAAGCTGGCCTTGACATTTGTAATGGAAACACAATGACATTGAACTACATGGTCTAGTGCAGAGCAACTTGTTTGATGGACTGAAGGCTGCATAATCTTACAGAAAGTAGACTACTACTAAAAAAGTGAAATACAAAAATAAAGAATATACAAAATTGATGAATCCAACCTCAGAGAAAAGTGAGACTACTGGGGCGCCTGGGTGGCTCAGTCGGTTATGCATCTGACTTGGGCTCAGGTCATGACCTCATGGTTTGTGGGTTCAAGCCCCGTGTGGGGCTCTGTGCTGACAGCTCAGAGCCTGGAGCCTGCTTCAGATTGTGTGTCTCCCTCTCTCTCTGCCCCTTCCTGACTTTCTCTCTCTCTCAAAAATAAATAAACATTAAAAAAATTTTTTTAAAAAGTGAGACTATTAATGTTTGAAATAATTTTGCCTGTGTAATAGGAGAGAAAATGGTGGTGGCACTTTTATTCTGAGAGGGAGGGGAGAAGAAAAAAATAAAGGGAATCAAAGGGAGGCTTGTAAACATAAAGGAGAAAAGTCAAGCTGCTGCTGTTTAAAGTGTGTTGGCAACTTTTGAAATTAACTCCTCTTTATCTCCTTTAAAGTCACAAATTTTGCAACAAGAAAAGACAAAATAAGAAAGTGTAACACCTTTACGTGATTGAAGTGAAACTCTAACACAATTAAACCATATATTATCAATTCAAACGCCTTAGCTGAGAAAAACCAGGTCCCAACCAATCAATGGCGAAAGTACAAGCTAAACTATAAATATTGCCCAATGCATAATGACTAGTTTTGTGGAATGAATGTTGTTCCCTGATTACAAAGTAACCATTAAAATGCTCATTAAAAAGATTAGATGACACAAAAAATAAGAAATGCTCATTAAATGCTCATTAAAAAGATTAGATGACACAAAAAATAAGAAAATGAAAAATATCTGTATTCTCATGAATATGCATTGTTAATATTCAGATATAAATACTTAGGTTTAGTTGTGCCTATTTTAAAATAACTTCTACATATTAGGAGTATTCCATTGATAGTGCATATTATCATTCAAAAATTTTTTAATGTTTATTCTTGTGAGAGAGAGAGCGCCAGCTGGAGAGGGGCACAGAAAGAGGGAGACAGAGGATCCGAAGCGGGCTCTGTGCCGATAGCAGACAGCCTGATGCAGGGCTCGAAGTCACAAACCATGAGATCATGACCCGAGCCAAAGTCAGACGCTTAAGTGACTGAGCCACCCAGGCGCCCCAGTTGTGCCTGTTATTATTAAAATTGCAATAGAATGAGACCGGGCTATATATAATGTTTGACGACATACTTTATTCGTTTAAAATATTATATAAAATTTTTCCCATCAATAAATATGGATTTCCTGAATACTTTTTATTAGCTAAGTGGTATTTTGACGATATGCCGTTGTATATTTGATCAATCTCTTATGGATACCCTTTCTTGCTGCTACTATAAACATCTTGACATTAGATGTGTTTTGTATGTTTTATATGTAGTTGTATATAAATATGTGTAAAAGATATGAACATTTAAAGTATTGACATGGATTGCTAAACTGCCCAGTAGAAAACTGTACCCATTTTAAGGCCATCAAAAATATATACTAGAAACATTTATTTATGCCATCTCCAAGACAGAGTTTTTTTATTTTAATTTTTGTTCAGTGAAAAGGCAGACATTGGTATCTAATTATTTAATAGGAATTTAATCAGTTATCAAGGTGGTTTAACATCTTTCTGTAAATTTATTGAGTACTTACATTTCTTCTGCAAGAAAGTTTGTTCACATCCATTTCCCATTTGGGTGTTGGTCCTTTCCTTCTAATTTGTAAAAGTGTTTTATATATTTATGTTGTGGATTATTTGTGCATATATTGGAAATATTTTCCCCAGTTTGTGACTTCCATTTTGATCCCTTATATAATGTTACAATAGAAAATATTTTTTTTAGAAATAAATGTCCTTTACAGAATCTTTTATTGATGTAATATATACAAATTCTTTCTCACTTTAAGATTATAAAAGTCTAAATTTGTATTTTCTTTAGTTTACGGGTTGTTTAACTTACATTTTTGATCCATTTCGGGGTAGTTTTGTTTGTGATAAGGAGTGAAGTAAAGATAGGCTTCAGGGTGCCTGAATGGCTTAGTTGGTTGAGTGTCAGACTTTGGCTCAGGTCCTGGTCTCACAGTCCATGAGTTCGAGCCCCACGTTGGGCTCTGTGCTGACAGCTCAGAGCCTGGAGCCTGCTTCAGATTCTGTGTCTCCCTCTCTCTGCTCCTCCCCCTCTTGCTCTCTCTTTCAAAAATAAATAAACGTTAAGAAAAAAATAGTCTTCATCTTTTACCTGCGTGGCTAGCCATTTATGCTATGTTTTCATTAATTTAAAATGCCTTTCAAAATAAGGAAAGTACCCCCCAAAATAAGGAAACTACATTTTTATGAGGTTAAACCCATCAATATTGTCTTTTACAGTTTCCACTCTGAAAGAAAACTACTTTCTTCTACTAATTTTAGGGACATATATTTTCCTTTGTTTTCTAAGAATTATTTGTAGTAAAAGGCATGAAAAAGAAGTTAAATTTTTTTCCAGTATTTACCCAGTTATTTCAGGACCATCTATCCATCCTTCACTGCTTTCAAATGTCATGATTCTTGTACAATAGAGTTTGCTTTTCTTCATTGTGTTTTGTCTATTTCTATGCTGTTTTTACAACTTTGAGATTTCTCTGGCTTCATAATATATTTGGATGTCTGATTGTGTTAATCACAAATAGCTGGTAAAGTCCTTCTCATTATATATTTTTTTCC
>CM053578.1:94888476-95094978 GCA_028646485.1 Cryptoprocta ferox | reverse complement strand
GAATGCTGTTGGCTATTTTGATATTTATTTTTAGATGAAATTTATTATCTTTTTGTTACTCTCAGTATATTCATGTATATGGGCAAGAATAATATGCATTATTAGATGTAGAGACTTTAATGTCCTTTTAGGCTCTCTGAGATATAATGGGGAAGTTCTTATTAAAAAATAGAAACTTATAGAGGTAAATGCCCTTGCTTTAGATCAATAATGTGTCTGAAGAGGACCAGAGAACATTTATAACTTTTTATTTCTCATATTTTTGGAGACTTTTTAAAAAAGGAAGTCACCTTCTAATTACACTTATTTCCTAAAATTCCATGACCATCATCACAAAATTTTTCATACCTATTTGGACATTAATGAAGGGGTGGCTGTCTCCAGAGTTGTTAATGAATAGATCACTTTTTGAAGAGGGACTTAAAACCAGTCCCTTGTGAGGTCCATGGCAGTCAGGACCGTAGGAGAATAGCACATTCACTCCAGCAGAACAGCAAGATTTGGCGTCAAGGACTCTGTGTCTATATATCATCGAATAACACAGAATATTACTAACACTCAGCTTGCACGATGACCACAACGTTTCCCCTCCCTCTTCCCTTGCAGACAAATCCCCAATTCACAGCTCTTCTCGTGGTTCAATTTAGTTTCTTTGAGCACCATGGATCTTTCTGATGATAACCACCTTAAGTAGAAAAGAAAAAAGTGAGTGAAGGGTTTCATGTAAACTGAATTAAGTCCAGAATACCACATGGCCCCAGTATTAGTGGCACGCTGTACTGAAAGAATCATGTCCAACAACTAATATTTGTACAAATTAATGCGGCCTTTTACTTATTTTTCAAAGATTCTTAAAGTGGATTCAGGAAATAATCCCAAACTCAACTTCTTAAAATCCTTTTTCCTCTGTTCTTCCATTCTCTGAAGCCCAGGGGCTTCTCCAATTCAGTGTCCTCATTTTCATCAACACTGTTTTTTTCACTAATAACCGTCCATGCATAATGTCTGTCTCCTTTTTTGTCTTCTTACTTTTCTTTTTCTTGCTTTCTCACTTTTAGTTTCCAGTCCTTTCTGTGCTCCTAAGTTTGCATCACATGATTTTTTTTATTGATGTATAATGGATGTGTCACATTATATCAGTGCTTTAATAGTCGCGTATATTGCAAAAATGATCACCAACAATAAGTCTAGTTAACACCCATGATTTTATACACTAACCAGACTTAACTCTTCTTCAAAAAAATAAAGGCTGGGGATAGGAGGAAGGGGTGTGATGAGCAAATACAAGATACTCCTTGACAGATGGAATGGCAAGGCAGAGAGAGTTCAAAGCTAAGAAAACTTGCATGTTAATTAATTTTGTCACTGTCACATTTGTACAGATTAATAGAATCGTGTCTAGATCATATCAAGTTGTACAATTAAGACTGGCATATGTAAGGGCACCTGGGTGGCTCAGTGGGTTAAGCGTCCGACTTCAGCTCAGGTCATGATCTCACGGTTCATGAGTTCAAGTCCCGGATCGGGCTCTGTGCTGACAGCTCGGAGCCTGGAGCCTGCTTCCAATTCTGTGTCTCCCTCTCTCTCTGCTCCCCCCCCTCTCAAAAATAAATAAACATTTACAAAAAAACCTTAAAATATTAAAAAAAAAAAGACTGGCATCTGTTGAAGGACAAAGGCATTAATAATCATTTCTATCTTTTATTTAAAGAAAGGATTGAGGTTTTCTGAAGCACAACTTGGGAAGAACAAAGACAAAAAATGGGAAGAACCTTTAATAGTTATCATTTATTAAGGGATTACTACATTTTACACAGTGGGCTAAGCACTTTATGTCATAAACAACAAAACTTTCTGTCAGTAGTTGTCCTTAACCCAATTTTTCCAGGACAAATCAAATAATCAGAACTTTAACTGAGTTGTGTCAAAGCACATAACTAACAAGTATTGAATCAATCTTTCATTGGGTGGCCTCTGGTACCACATTTATGATGATTCCAATATACAGCAAGGTAGGCAGAACAGTCACAGTAGGAAAGGGAAAAGTAAAAGCAGCTATTGTAAAATATCCAAAAAAAAAAAAAATTCAGTGATGGAAAACTGTATACTCTTTCCCGTACAGAAAACGTTTTTAATATTTTTCAGTGAAATGAATGAATAAATGAAAAGGCAAATTTGCCTAATCATTAATACTGTTATTTTATTTTATTTACTATTGATGCTCGAGCTGATGTTTAGTTTATTATTTTTTCAGCTCACTATATTTTATGAAGCATTAGAAGCTACCTTAAATTATGTTTGTAAGGACGAAGGGGTTGTAAACGATCACATGCAGTTTTGACATATCATGTGACTCAATTAATGGAGCATAATTCAAAAGTGTTTGCTGTTGCATTATTTTTAATTTTTACATTCCCTTGAACCCGGTTGAAGATGTCTTGTGAATCAAATTAAGGCTTAAGGCTCTTCCTCAGAATTTCTGAGAAAAGCCCAGAGAATGGTAAATTCCCTGTTGGAATAGAAGCTTGTGTTATTATAATCACATATTTGGATATAATCAGGTCAATGTGTAAGGGACTTTGAATGTGATCTATTGTGTCCATATCTTCCTTCAAAGGTTCAGCAAAGTCTCTTTTCTCTAGAGACAATCTAGTCAATATCTGTGACTTGCACAAGCCAGAAATGTGACATTTAAGGCACCGAGTGCCATGGAAGAATGGATTCCCTTCTCATTTGCACACTGCACAAAGATTAGCAGTCATGGCAAAGATGACACCAGCATGAAAAATCCTTCCTCCCGACTGTAGGCTGGACTTGCTCTTCCATTAGTTCAATACAAATTATTTCTGAGAAATTCCCCCTGCAATTACCTGATTAGCAATCCCAATGGCCTCTCCCTGTTTCCAAGACCTTGATTAAATGATATCCCCCCTGATTACTTTATCAAGTTCAGCGACTATGGATTATTGACAGCTCTGTGTTAACGGTCTTGTTCTCTGGCAAGCCGCCAGGCAAATGGGAAAGCGGCTGTTTCTTGAGATGTGGAGAAGAGACACGTCAATGGATACAGTCCTTAC
The DNA here is from genome assembly GCA_028646485.1 of Cryptoprocta ferox. Classification (NCBI taxonomy): domain Eukaryota; kingdom Metazoa; phylum Chordata; class Mammalia; order Carnivora; family Eupleridae; genus Cryptoprocta; species Cryptoprocta ferox. Next base: position 95,091,901 of record CM053578.1, on the reverse strand, counting down.
GGCTTTTGCAAACTGACAGACCATTCGCTGACCTTGAAATTGTTTTGGTGGCTGTTGTGTGTTTGACATCCCTTCGGATCACCAAAGATTGACAACTAGATAGCAGGGGTGGTTGATACTCTGATCAAAACCCCATCACGTTTCAGCTTGTAGGAAGCAGGCATATTGCGGGTTGTTGTGGAGATTGGCTTGATGGAGGAAATGAACTGCTTTAACCCACTTCTCACAGTTCTGACTGCGCAGATTGTCCAGAGCCACGAGGCCTAAACTTGACTTTTGCCTTACTTTTCTGTGGAGCTGAAATCATGTGTAAAGGTTGCTAAACATGCTGATTCTTATCAAGTAGCTCCATACAGCAGGGTTGGCTATCTCTCTCTGTATATCTTACAGACCCACGGAGGCTTTGACACATGGCCAGGGATGATTTAAGTATCTTTTTTTGTAAGTGTATTCATTTTTGAGAGGCAGAGTGCAAGTAGAGGAGGGGCAGAGAGAGAGGGAGACACAGAATCCAAGGCAGGCTCCAGGCTCGGAGCTGTCAGCACAAAGCCCCATGCGGAGCTGGAACCCAGGAACTGCTAGATCACGACCTGAACTGATGTCAGACGTTTTAACTGACTGAGCCACTCAGGTGCACCTAAGTATCTTTTTAATCATCCTGCCACCATGATCTTTATATACAGATTATTTTGTTTTTAGTCATTTTTCTTCTCTTTCAAAATATTAAGTCCCTTTTTATGGCCTCTCTTTTTTTTTTTTTTTCTTTCTATTCCAACTGGTCCTTCAATTTGAATCTTGTGGTACATGGGCAGGCAAAATGTTCAGAAAGAAGGCATGAAATGAGTGAATATTATTTAAATACAAGGATGTTTGCCTTGCCTTGTACTTTAACGACCTTTTCTCCTTTTTCCTTTCCTTTCCTTTTCTTTGTGCTGTTTAAATAAACTTCATTTCAAAACAGTTTTGGATTTACAGCTTTAAAGGTAGAGAGTTTCTGCACACCCACACCTTGTTTCCCTTATCCAAATCAGTGTGGAATATTTGTCATAATTAATTAACCAAAATTGATAAATTATTACTAAATAGTTTATTCAGATTTCCATAGCTTTTACCTAATGCCCTCTTTCTGTCTGTCCCACGATCCCATCCAACATATCATACCGTATTTAGTTACCATGCATCCTTAGGTTTCTCTTGGCTATGATTTTCTGACTTCCTTTGTTTTTGATGACCTTGATAGTTTTGAGGCATACTAGTCAGGTATTTGGTACATGTGTATCTGTATCTGTACACTATCTGTAAAGAGTGATTTTATAGTGGAGAAACCTAACACACATACCTCAAGCCTGATGAACAAGGTCAACATCAATAGTTATAGATCTTGTGGGTAGTGTGTACCCTTGGCATGTTGTAATGAGAAGGATGCTTTATGTCTGTGGTTTTCTTCCCCCAAACCCATTACCCCAATTTAGGCATGAGGAAAATACCTGGGAAATCCCAATTAAAAGAATTTCTACAAAATACTTGAACAATGCACCTCAAAACTGTCAAGGTCATTAAAAACTATTAATAAAGAAGAGAGAATAGACAAATCTCCTGGACAAAATAGTTTTAAATAATTTATGTAGATAATTCGTCTTTACTATGAAATCACAAATATTTATTTTAGACTCTGGGTTAAAGCCCAATGCCACTGTATTTATTTTGTTACTTATATTCTTGCAATTCGAACTCTTTTAGGTGGCTCTGGTATCCCTTTGCCATATCCCCATCATTGTGATTGGTGTTTTCATTTATTTATTTATTTTTGGAGGGGGAAGTACTATACTACTCCAAAAACATTTTTAATTGTGGTAAAGTACACATAGCATAGAATATACCATTTTCACAATTTTTAATGAATATATTTATGTAGAGTTAGGTATATTCACCTTGTTGTGTAACCAATCTCCGGAACTTTTAATTTTGCAAAATGGAAACTCTGTATCTATTAAACAGCTACTCCTTCTTTCTTCTCTCTCCAGCTCCTGGGAGGCACCAGTTTTATTTCTGCTTTTATAAATTTGACTACTCTAGATATCATAGATGTCATAACAATGGTATCATACAATACTTATCTTTTTGTGACTGGTGACTTTTACTTAGCATATGACACTCAAGTTTTATCAATGGTGTCATAGCATGTGTAATTTTCTTCCTTGTTAAGGCCAAATAATATTGCACAGTATGTATATACCACATTTTGTTTATCTATTCATCCATCAGTGGACACTTGGGTTACTTCCACCTTTTGGCTATTGTGAATAATGCTGCTATGAACATGAGTGTACAGATTTCTCTTCCAGACCCTACCTTCAATTACTTTGTATATATCACCAGAAGTGAAATTGCGGGATCATATGGTAATTCTATTTCTTTTTTTAAAATTTCTTCTTCTTATTTTTTTTTAAGGAACTGCCATACTGTTTTCCATAGTGGCTTCACCATTTTACATACCCATCAACAGTGCACAAGGGCTGTGATTTTCTTGTTGCTGTTGTTGTTATTTGATAGTAGCCATCCTAATGAATGTGAGATGATATCTTGCAGTGGTTTTGAATTGCATTGTGCTAATGATTAGTGTGTTTATTGGATACTTGTTTACCTGTTTAGAGAAATGTCTATAGAAGTCTTGTTCCCATTTTAAAACCAGGTTATTTGGTTTTTGTTGCTGTTGACTAGTAAGAGTTCTTTACAAATTCTGGGTATTAATCACTTATCACATATATGAGACTTGAAAATAATTTCTCCCTTTCCATGGGTTACCTAATCAGTCTGATTGTGTCCTTTGACGTACAGTTGTTCTACATTACGATGTGGTCTAATGTACCTATTTTTACTTTTCTTGCCCATACTTTTGGTATCATATCCAAGAAATCATTGCCAAATCCAACACCATGAATCTTTCCCGTATATTTTCTTCTAAGATAGTTATAATTGTAGCTATTAATTTAGCTCTTTCATTTGTTTTGAGGTGATTATTTTATATAGTGTAAGGTAACGGTCCAGCTTCATTGTTTTGCATGTTGATATCCAGTTTTCCAGCATCATTTATTCAAAAGACTGTCCTTTTCTCATTTAATGGCCTTGGGACCCTTGTCAAAAATCACTTGACCATATGTGTCAGGGCTTATTTCTAGGCTATTTTTTTTTTCTATTTCTTTGGTCAATATGTTTGTCTTCATGGCCGTGCCACACTGTTTTGACAACTGTAGCTTGGTAAATAAGTTTTTAAATCAAGAAGTGAGATAGCTGCAACTTCGTCCTTTTTCAAGGTTGCTGTGGCTATTCCATATGAGCTTTACCATAGATTTTTCTATTCAGCAAAAAACATCATTGGGATTTTGATAGGTATTGCATTAAATCCGTAGATCACTTTGGGTTGTATTGACATCTTAACACTATTAAGTCTTCTGATCCATGAACATGGGATATCTTTCCATTTATTTGCATCTTCTTACTTTCTTTCAGCAATATTTTGTAGTTTTAAGTGCAGAAGTCTTTTGTCTCCTTGGTTAAATTTATTCCTAAGAATTTAATTCTTTCTAATTCTATTGTAAATTGAATTTTTTCTCAATTTTCTTTTAGTTTGTTCTTTGTTAGTGTATAGAAATATGCCAAATTTTGTGTCTAATAACATTTAGTTCTAATTTAACTTATAGTTTCAGGAAGCAAGTATAGAATTTTAAGCTCTATTTTGGGACCTATTGGTTTACCTGAAGAGGAATATATAAGCTCAGTATTTTGAGTTCATGTTTCTTCCACTCATGTATGTGACTCAGCAGCTAATTTATTTGAGTTGGTTTTTGATTTAAGGACTTTCCCTCTTACCCCTTTGCTTTCATTCTCATGAGAGAGGATATGCTCATTCTTCTTGGTAATGGGAAAAAGAAGAGACAAGATTAGTCTCATCTTGTGGGGCATGTTTCCTGAGATAGCAATGGTGTCATTGTTACTGACAGAAAGCCTTGTATCATATGAGCAAATTAGAATTTACTTAGTTGCTAGGAATATGGTTTTGAGGTTAGAAAAATCTGGTTTCACTCTAACTCCAAGATTTACTAGCTGTGAAAACTTGCTGAATTCCTTACTATCACTAAACTTTAATATCATTATTTATTAGAATAGTGTAAGTGTTAATATCTATCTCCTAAAACTATTATGTACAAGCATGTGGAGAACAATGCATTGCATTAATTGCTATCATGTTTGTCACCCGATCAGTGTCCAGGTAATATAATAAATTTTATGTTCAATACTAGAGTTTTTCAACTTCACGTAATATTACTGAGTGCAGTAGAAAGAAATACTGGTGTGGCCTGGAAAATACAGCAGTGGTAGTGATTTTCTTGTGAGGGTGATGGAAAGGATTTGCATGGGGAGTCATGACCAGATAAAACCTGTTTCCTCGTCTTATTATTTTATTTGCACGTTGGATGAGAAAGATCGGCTGTGGCAAGGGGGCTTAACAAGGATAACACATGTTACAGGGGACAAAATATGATGTGTGGTGCAGAATTCATAATCTATGATGATCATAAATTCAGAAACCAAATTTCACAAACTGGCTCCATTCCAGCTCTCCTGAACGTGTGCCTGAATCCAAATAGCATCGTTAAAGAGAAAAGAACAGCAAAACTGTGAAATGTGCAGTTTAATGAACTTCCCAAATATAGGGCCTCAAAAAACCCAGCTCTAAATGAAATAAATAAATGTGTGCTAAATGAAACTCTATCTTCCAACACTCTGAAAGCCACTTGTCCAGAAGTCCTCCTACAGCAAATATGCTTGGGATTTTCTTAGCAAATGCGTATCACTTTCAGATGAAAATAGTTGAAATGGAAACAAGTGGGTAAAAAAGTAGAATTAGAGAAGTGAACAGATGGTATGTAAGTATAATGATGATCCAATTGCACCATATTATAAATGAGCTATCGCAGAATCTCGGGGGAGCTTCTGGCCAAACACTTGCACATAATGGAGAAAAGCCCTACTTGTATCTCCCCTCCTATTTTTTTCTTTCTTTCACTATTTAAGAAAGTTGCAACCAAATGAAGCAATTTACAGGAAGTGTAACGCAGAATATCTACTCACACAACGCAAATCCCTCTTCGTGTCCTCCCTGGAAATTAAAAAAGGCCAGGTGGCCCTTGGTCAGAATGAGATGTTTTGAAACTGTGTTTGTGGAACTTACAGCATAAAGAGTTCATCACTGAAAGGGCCTTTAGAACAGCAAGAGGCCACAGCACTTTCTCTTTCTTAGTCTCTCAGGCAAGCCATGAATTTCACCTCCCTCTATGGCAGTATGGTTTTCTGGCGTCTTTTCTAATTTCCTCAAATTGTTGGTGGAAATTGCTTCAAACCACTTTGTTATCTCTCTCAGATGTTCTCACTGAAACTGAAATAGATATGTCATCTGCAATCACTTAACAGTTTTTAAAAGAGCTTCTGTGAGAACTTCAGAACATAATTTTGCATTCAGTTCCAGACCTTTCAGTGAGGTTGAAACATGAGCAGAAATATCTGCAAGAGCCCCAAGATTATTTTATTAGTTTGAATATCAAATTAACTTCAATTCTGTTCAGCAAATATTTCCAGAATGTCTACAGTCATCTTTAGACCTGAGCTATGCAGAAGGTCTACACATTCTTGGGAGAACACTGAAATTTCCATGCATAGTGGGATCTGTTGAGCCTACACAGTTCACACTAGCAAGTGTCAAAGGGAGAGATTAATGCTTATTTACAGCTGAGTGTTTAGTCATAAGAACTGGCACCATCAAATGTCTACAATATTAAAGGATGAATTCTGAGAATTGCTGTAAAAAGGTGTATCTCAACTTTAGCATTACTGAGCTCATGGTTCAGTTCTTTGGGGGTAGTGGTAAAGGGAGCTATCCTGTGCTTTGGAGGATATTTATTAGCATTATGGGCCTCTACTCGCCAGATGCTAATAGCACTTCCTCACCGTGGAACCACCCAAAATTGTCTCCAGAATTTTCTAAATGTCTCCTGAAGGGCAAAATCATCCCTAGTTGAGATGCTGCTGTAAAAGATGTATCTCTTTTCCTCAAAGAGTTTCTGTTCAGTGGGAAAATAAATAGTACATATATTAAGTGGTTAAATCAGTAGCAGTGCTAAGATGGTCCAGTGCTGAGTGGGCCAGACCAAACACATTGTGAAACTTGAGAAGCGACCCTTAGGTCAACTGATTTGGTTTCTTCTGTGGAGGACATCTGATAGCACCCCTTCTCAAAACTCTCATTCTGTAAATAAGTTTTCCTTCTCATAAAATTGTCGTCAATTGGTTTCAGTATTACCCACTGACTAACAATTACCCTTCAGATGGTACTGAGTCAGTAGAAGAATTATGGTACTAGGGTTTCTAGTCAAATCTTCTATTTGTTGTATGATGTCTTGATTTTCTGTCTATGCTATTTTTTCCCCAAACACTCTAAGTTGAGAATCCAAGTAACATGAATTGGTGGTAGTACACATTGTACCTCTTCTTTGATTGGAAATTGTAATGTCAAATGTCTAATATTAAAGGAAATATAGAGTCTAGAGTTCATGCCAACAAAATAGTGAGTAGTCACTGATATCACTGACATTCCGTCAGCATGGTTATGTGTTATTCATCCAGCAAACATTTATTGAGGATTTATCATGGACGACATTGTCCTTCTGGCCCTCCTTGTAATTTGAGGGCAGTCTTGCCCTTGTGAAAGATGGAGACTATAAGACACCCAATTCCTTGTATCCTGAGAAAATAGGGCATACGATGCAATCTTGAGTCCGTGAAAGGAAAGCTCCAAGACTGGTGGATGTAAATTTTCTGGAAAAATTTTGACTCCGTGGTGGCACAACAACAACAACTGTTGGAAGTAACTCTGTCTTCTCTTTGTTCATGGTTTTGTGGAGATATCATATCTGGAGCTGCAGCAGCCATGTTAGGGTGATGAGGACAGCCAGAGAATGGCAGCAATACTTTTGAAGGGCAGAAATGAAAACTAAGCAGCCCAAGGTCCTTGGTGACATAACTGAATGGCTGAATTATTGAATTCTGTTTTTGCCGGCCATCATACTTCTTGTTAGGGAAGTTTATAGATGTGCTTGTAGGAAAAGCTTCTATTAGCAAGATTTTCTGTGAAAAAAATTGCCTTTAACTTTTTTTTCAGATAATATATTCTACTGTAGGTAAGATGCAAACTGGGTGAAATTAAAAACCAATCAAACAAACAAAAATAATGACAAATCCTATCAAGACTTGCATTTAGACATTATTAGGGACATTCTGTCTCCGGAATTAATGAGTATGTCTTCAGAATTACCCTCAACCTTGAGTGGACACAGAAAACACAGCATTTTGTCAATCTGATCTTATTGTATCTATTATAGGTTGAGTTGTGTTCCCTCAAGTTCATATGTTGAAGTCCTAACACCAAGTCCTTCAGAATGTGACCTTATTTGGAGATAAGGTCCTTACAGAAGTAATCAAGTTAAAGGGAAGTCAGCAGGGTGAGCACTAATCCAACATGACTGGTGTCCTTATAAAAAAGGGAAATATGAATGCAGCAATAGACAAGGAGGGAAGATAATTTGAAGAGACTTAGAGAAAAGAAAGCCAACAAGAGAGATCTGGAACGGATCCTTCCCTCACAACCCTCAGAAGAAAACAACCCTGCTGGCCCCTTGATTTGAAACTTCTAGCCTCCAGAGGTGTGAGGAAATAAGCATATGCTGCTTACACCACCCCATTGGTGGTTCTATGTTACAGCAACCCTAGCAAACTAAGACGATGTCCAAAACTGAACTCCTCATATTCTCTCTACAACCTTCTCTTTCAATTGTCTTCCCATCCTAGTTAATCCTTCCAACTCCATCCTTCCAGCGCTCGGGCAGAAACCCTTAGCAACATCCTTGACTGCTTCTCTCCCACTTCACATTCAATCGGGTGGCACATTCTTTTGGCTCTGCTTTCAAAGTTATTAGGGTTCCTCTTGTTCTCACTGCCTCCAGAGCCACTACCCTAGTCAACATCACTGTTGTCTTCCTATTTGATAATAGCAAAAACCATAGAGCTGGTCTCTTTGACCATGCAGCCTCTTTCTATCAGAGTAAGCAGAATAATCTTGTTAAAATATAAGATGGGTCATGTCATGATCCTGTTCAAAATCTTCAGTGCCTTCCACATGACTCACGTGAAAACCAAAGAGTTACTGACAACACCCTTTTGCTTTTCTCTTATTACACTTTGACTTGGCTGGGGCCATGATGATATATTGGTGGTTCTTTGAGCTTCTGGGCATTCACCTTTGAACTTGCAGTTCTTTTGCTTGAATAATTATGCCTCCCAGATATTTGCTTGACTCATTCTTACTTCCTTCAGATAATTCATTGAGGAAAATCTAATGTTTAAATGAGATCTTTTCTGACTTTATTTATTAAATGTTTGTTTGTTTTAAGAGATTATGAGCCACAGGGGGAGAGGAAGAGAGAGAGGGGGACAGGGATTCAAAGCGGGCTCTGTGCTGAAAAAAGCAAGCCCAATGAGGGACTTGAGCTCACGAACCTTGAGATCATGACCTGAGCCGAAATTGAATATTCAACTGACTGAGCCATCCAGGTGCCCCAATGACTACCTATATAAATATGCAACTGTTCCCCTTTCATAAGCCTAGACAAAACTCACTCCCTTTCTGAATTATTATTTGGTCCAGTAGCATTTGTTGCCATTTATTGTTTTATTTTTTCTTTATTTTTATAAAAAATCAATGTCTGTCTCTTATTATAATGTAGTATTTATGGAGGCAAGGGTTTTTTTTTTCTACTTTGCTTACTGCTTTGTCTCTAGTGCCTACAGTAGTCCTAAGAAATACAGATGCTTAAAAACTATTTGTACGATAAACATATGACTAAACAAGAACTCACGTTACCACCATTTAATACAAAACCAGGAGTTCCAGGAAGTTTGGAATTATCAAAAAATTCTTATGCATGGCAGCATGTTACTCGTTGCTTTGAAGATTAAAATTCCTTGCAGGATATGTATGGTGTTTTAATGCCAGTGAATAAGTAATTAAGTGCTTACTATGTAAATCTCTGTCACATAAGCTCACAACACCAAATTTAAGACATATTAGGGGCTTAGAAAAGTTTTGTTCAGGCAGCGAAACCAAAAGTACTGTGCTTTATTACCTTAAATATGACTCCATGACTCTCTGAGTGACTAAGATAAGTGAACCTCATTATTCTCATTGTTTTTCGTCTTTATTCAGGGCTAATTCCCAGGACCAAGGTTTGAAAGTTGTCTGAGTGGAGAGCTGCCTTAGTAAATAGTTTCCAATCTTTTCTGGATGCAAATAACAGACCTAACTTTTGTTGCTACATTGTTATAATCTCACTGCAGGAGGTAACAAAATAAATCTGTTTCTACTTTAGGTTTTTCCAATAATGTAATTGTTTGAGACTCCTCTGAGCAGAACCTGAATAAAAATATCTTCCTTTGATTTCTAGCAGATACAATATATAGACATATTTAACACATCAACTCTAAACATTTTGTATAAAAGCTGCATATGCACGTTTTTCATCTGTTTTATGCTTGATATATATTTAGACTCTGTGATTTTCAGCTGTGTCAATTACCAGGAATCAGACATCAGAGGGGATTTCCTGGAGAATTCTGAGCATGGTCATGAACTCAGGTTAATTTACATGCAAACCATCAAACACAGGTGTTTTTAAATTTTTATTTATTTTCTTAAAAGAACTTCTAGGATCAGAAAATCAAGGGCCTGACCTCACTCCTGAGTTTAAATCACACCTTAAAAAAAATCTATATCTCGCTTAAGTCATTCTCGGTAAAGGTACATTTATTTTGTTGTTATTTAGTTCTTAGTGGATACGGATGGGCAATGTCATAAGGAGAAAAAACATACTTCAAGATTATACACAAAATACAAAAGCAAACTTGTGAACTTTAGACTTCTGGCAAATAATAGCCCTAGAAATTCTTGCCAGATATCTTGTAATGAAAAATATTGCAACTCTTTTTAGAGTAAATCTCTATAGAGTCACAAAGTAGAGATCTTTGAGAAGGTCTCTCCTCTCTCTAATATGTAATTTCAAGACCATACCTTTTGTGTGATCATTAGTAATGCTGGGGCAACCATTCCCTTTAATTCCTTCTACAGGCTGTTGTCAGACTAACCATCTTCAAGCCCAGTTGCTCTAAAACCTTCAATAGCTCCCCATCGCTTGTATAATACAATCCAAACTTCTTAGCTTGGCATTCTTGACCGTCTTAATTCAGATCCCCCAGAAGTGAATACGAGATAAGGGTTCTTGTGCAAGTAAAGGGATAAGGAGACGTTCCCAGCACAAACCAGTAAGGGAGAGAGGGAAGCAGAGGAGGGCCAAAGGAAGAAACTAAGCACAGATGTGCTTTCAGCTGACATCTAGCCTCTGCCTGATCCCACAGGAGCTCTGGAGCATGAATGGTGTCGGGGTTTATCCAGCTGGAAGGCAAGGAGACTGCTTTTTGCTCCTTTGTCTTAGCGGCTGCAGGCCACTATGGAAGCCACAGGTCCCAGGCATCTCCAGCTAAGGCAGCCCCCTTCAGGCAAGGGGGATTTGCAGGGAATGGTATGGCTATGGGCTATGAGCCTTTGTCACCAACACTCATGGCAACTGGGGGGATGGGAGCACCAGCCCAGGGAAGGGATTCTGGGGCACTAATAGGAACTAGAACATAGGCTTCTATGACCTGGCGTCCATCTTTTGTAACATCTCCCCCCTCCACACTGCCCCGCCATTTATCGTCATGTGACAATACGATGATGCTTGCAACAGCCTCCAACCCTTCACAGTTGCAAGACAAAGCCCACAGAGTCCGCCCCCTGCCTTGCCCTCCCTGAGCCTGTGGATTGACAACTCTGGGGCCTGCCGTGGGTATTGTTTTGTACATAAGGGAAGTCAATCCCCTTGTTTATATCATTTTTGTTGGGTATTTTCTTCTTTGCAGCTGAAAGCACCCTACACTCTCTTTTATAAAACTTTCTGGTAAGAGCTAGATTAGAGAATGTGGTAAAACCTAAGATGATGAGGATGTTTTCACTCTTACTTTTTTGAATGGACAGCAGCTGGACCTACACAGCTGTGTGGATATGGATTATCGGGCCAATTTCACATACGAGGGAAGAGAAGAGGGAAATGATCCAGCTTCCATGCCAAGCAGAAATGGGATGCTGTGTGGTACTACCATGAGGGATCCAAGTGGTCTTCTGTGCTCAAACACAGGCAGGCAGAGAGGGACCGGCAATAGAAAGTCCTCCTACAGGGGTGCCTGGGGGGCTCAGTTGGTTAAGCATCCAACTTCGGCTCAGATCATGATCTCGTGGCTCATGAGTTCGAGGCCTGTGTCAGGCTCTGTGCTGACAGCTCAGAGCCTGGAGTTGGCTTCCAATTCTGTGTCTCTCTCTCTGCCCCTCCCCTGCTCATGCTCTGTCTCTCTCTGTCTCAAAAGTAAATAAACATAAAAATTAAAAAAAAAAAAAGCACAGCGACTCTGCCCATTAGGGCAATGTGCTCTGATACAGGCATATTTGACCCCGTATGCTTACTTACTCCCTGGGAGAAGTCAGTCGGGGTGGGAAGAGGGCTACAGTGAGTGTCTGTAATACTCTCCAAGAAGGAAGAGTACTTTAGGTTTCCTCTCTTTGGCCAGAATATACAGTGAGCAAGAGAGTCTCCTGTGACAATTAATAATGGTAATAACAATTATAAGCCGGTACCGTGTAAGACACATTTTGTTAAGAGCTTTATATGCATTAACTTCACTGACGTTCAAAATAACTTCAGAAATCTGCCGCTTCATTTTCCTCTCTGACTCTCCTTTATGTTCTCCTCTTAAAATCTCCTCTCTTTTGTTTGGGCCTGTACAAAATCCACCAAAACTCAGCTCATGTGCGTCTTGGATAGATCCACAAGAAGCAAAGTGCTCGTCAGCCCTCTCCCTTTGGTTTTGTGTGCATGGAAAGGAAAGATGGGGAATTAGACTAAGAATGATGGACACAGTAGCTACTGATGAAAAAAATAACCATCTTGTTTCTCTTCCAAGCACTTCAAATAGGGGAACATTTTTATTATTTCATACATGTTTGCAAGTTACTTAAGACATTTTATACGGACCACACTAAAACGTGTGCAGTGGGAAATGTTCGCTATTTTGTAGAGCTTGCAATTGGAACTACAACTAAGTATAGAAAAAAATGTATGCAAGATTATTCTTGCAGATCATTTCCCATGAGATATTAATAGATGTTCCTTGGAAAAGAGTTCTTCAGTCAAATAAATTAAGAGTGTTCTGGATTCCACTAAATTAAGGGATTTTACTTCCTCAACAACAGTTCTAGACTTTTAACACATTTATCTTAATTACAACATTCCAGGAACAAGGTACTGTCCGAAGAGTTTCTCGGTTGTATCTGACCTTAAGTTCCGCTTGGTGGGGAGCACCTACTAACATTTGTGGAATGAGTGCTCTATGGAAGGAAGGTGCTTTGGAAGTGGTTCTTCAGCGGAATAATTTTCCTCACGAAAATTCTTATTTCCTTATACCAATAATCTGATTACTAACACTACGACAGGTGCTTTGGAAGTGGTTCTTCAGCATGAATAATTTTCCTCACGAAAATTCTTATTTCTTTATACCAATAATCTGATTACTAACACCACAACATGCTCATTTATTATCATCAGAAATTCTGCCTGAATCACACTGGCATGTGGAAATGTGGATATGAAAACATCGCTTGATTTTCACATTTTCTATCATTAAGACCACTAACACTGACCTTTCCTTTTTTCTGTTGCTGGTCCCTCATTTTCTTGCCTTAAGGTTAACCAGTCAAGACCACCCAAATATGTCAAAAAGATACTTCATTAGGGATGAGAATAATATGTTTTTTAAAATGTGAATTAAGCTGTAATACAAGAAAGAGAAAAACATAAAACCAACAATCAGACATATTTTAAATGACTCTACTGTGAACTGCAAGGAATTAACTCTTCTCTGTTTTTTTTAGATGTTCTTGTCCTTTATCAATAACAGACAAATTAAGACCAAATAGTCCCAATACTAATACCAAGTTTGATATACATTAGAGTTGTGTAATGGCACAATAATTCATACAATTGATTATTCATAATAATTCATAGGACTCAAAGATAAAGACAGCTTGATAATTTATATTCCTCATTTATTAAGCAGATAGGCGGACGTTTAGAATACAGAAAGAGCCCATTACAATGCTGGTAATGCCAAGATAAGAAACAAGGACTAAGAGAATAAAGAAAAATGTATAATCAAATGCAAAATACATAATGTTAGAGGTAAAAAGTTGATTCTCTTTTTGGGTAACAACTTGAAAAATAGCCTCTGTAGTTTTACTGCTATTGTGTGCATTGTATGGTAAAAACTCAGAAAGCTGTACTCTGAAATCTACATGAAAGAATACACAAAGGTGTGGGCATCAAGAAATACCAGGAAGGTGATAGGAAAAGTAGTGACCATAGAATCAAAATAAGGAGGTTCTAGGCCTGACATTATCAGAGAGAGAGGTGTGTGCTCTTGGAAGAAGGTTAAAGGCTACTGGATTATCATTAAGGCCAAAGCTTTTTCTAAATGTTTGCCATTACCTTAAAGATACTTGAAAACAACTTACTAGTTGCTAAATGCCTTAGTAGACGTGACTTTGCCATATTTATGTTTGTTTGCCCTTCCTGGAGAATAGTGTAGTTAAACATAACTAATTGGATATCTGAGAAGATACATGAAAGAAAACGAACTACTGGGGGGGGGTGACATAAAAGATGAGACGGATGCTTGATTACGTGGCTTGTGATTTTTTTAGTTTTTAAAAATGTTCATTTTTGAGAGCGAGAGAAACAGAGCATGAGTGGGGGAGGGGCAGAGAGAGAGGGAGACACAGAATCCAAAGCAGGCTCCAGGCTCTGAGCTGTCAGTGCAGACCCCAATGTGGGGCCCGAACCCACGAACCCACGAACTGTGAGATCATGACCCAAGCCGAAGTCGGACACTCAACCGACTGAGCCACCCAGGTGCCCTTTGTGGCTTGTGATTTTTTGTGTCAGTTTAGGAAAAGTTGCTTCAGTCCGGTTTGGCTTGAAATTTTCTTTACAAAGCCCTCCTTAACGTAGAACCTGCGGGGGTGTGGACATTGAGAGGTGTCTTTGGATGCTCTCATGGTCCATCTGACCGGCCAACACTGCTGATTTGCACACCGGCTCCGAAGTTGTCTTTCTGTAGCAGGCAGGACTGTCTTACGTAAACGGAGACTTGCCTTTCCCCCAAATCCTTGAAAAGGAATATCTGGAGGGTGGGCTGGGGGTTGGTTTTCCTCTCAAATACGTAGTGATTCATGCTTTATTTATCATCACTCTGAAGATCTAATTTGTGGAGACTTCGTGTCTGCACTGTGACTGGTTAAATGACAAATGATCACAAACAAAGTAGCTTAACATCTATTTATCTTCTCATGGTTTCTGAGTCTGGGCTTCAGGTACCGGTTCCCTGCTCAGAGCCTCAGAACATGGTTGTGTCCCTTTCTGGAAGCTCTAGGGAGAAATTCATTTCCAGGCTCATTCAGGTTGTTGATTGAGTTCAGAGCCATGCAGCTGTTGGCTGAAAGTTGTTCTCAGCTTCTGGAGGCCACGTGCATTAGAAAGGCTTGCGGCTTCCTTCAAACCAGCAGTAGAGTATGTAGAAATCTTTTTCACACTTCTAATTTCCCTGGCTCCCCTTTTGCTTCATCTCACCAGCCTTCTTCTTCGGCAACATCTGTCGTCTGACTCTAGCCAGAGAAACTTCTCTGCTTTTTAGGATTTTCATGGTTAGACTGGGCTCACATGGATATTCCAAGGTCATCCCCTTAGTTTAAGATTCCTTACCTTAGTTACAACTGGAAAGTCCCTTCACAGAAGTACCTAGATTAGGCTGCAAAGCCAGGAGATGTGGATTGGGGGATCAATGTGAATTTTAATGCTTATATACGAATGAAAAATTAAATGTCATTTTCCTTTTTTACTGATTCATTCATTTACTCATTTAGCGATGATTTATGGAAAGCTTATTTGTTATTTTCCAGGCACTAATCTGGGCACTGAGAATACAGGAATGAGTGACACTAGACTTGTGTTAGGCAATATGGCAGCCACTGACCACATATAGGGCTATTGCAAGGTTGACTGTGGCTAATGAGACTAAGGAACTCGATTTAAATTTTACTGTATTTAATTTAAATTTAAATTTGGGGCACCTGGGTGGCTCAGTTGGTTGGGCGTCCGACTTCTGCTCAGGTCATGATTTCAAGGTTTGTGGGTTCGAGCCCTGCATCAGGCTCTGTGCTGACAACTCAGAGCTTGGAGCCTGCTTTGGATTCTGTGTCTCCCTCTCTCTCTGCCCCTCCCCTGCTTGCACTCTGTCTCTCTCTCAAAAATAAATAAACATTTTAAAAATTTAAAAAAATATAAATAAATAAAATTTAAATTTAAATAGTCTTGTGTTTGGTGGCTACCATAGTGACAGCACAGAAAGAATGTTTTGACCATAGCAAAAAGTTCTCTTGGCTGTGCTGTGCTAGACAGATCAAGTCCCTGCCCTCTTTTACACTCTGGTGTGGATTTGACAATTTTTTTATGGAAACGGCTGGGTAGTAAATATTTTAACCTTTATCGGCCAAATGGTTTCTGTTTTAACTACTCAACATTGCCAGATGAAAGCTGCCATCGAGGCATTGTAAAGGGATGAACACAGCCATGTGTTGCAACAAAATGTCATTAACAAGAATAGGTAATGAGAAGGATTTGTCCAGTGGTCTATAGTTTGCACATCCCAGTTCCTGAGGATGATACCCGTTCATTCATCTTCTAGCTGTTCCTGGGCCTTCTCCACTTTTGTTCTGATCTTTGCTTTTCCCACTAGACCAAGTATTCTAACACCATTTTATTCAGCATCCTATAGGCTCTCAGCCTTTATCAGTGTGCAAAGGATGTCATGACTAAATACCACAGACTGGGTGGCACAAACAACAAAGTTATTTTCTCAGTCCTGAAGTCCGAGGTCGAAGGGTTGGCAGGTTTGGTTTCTTCTGAGGTCCCTTTCTTTCACGTGCATGTGGCCACCTTCTCCCCATGTGCTCACGTGCTCCTTGCACTGGGGGTGCTCTTTCCTGGTGTCTCTCTACACGTAATATTTCCTCTCATAAAAACACTATTCAGATTGGATTCCGGCCCATCCTAATGGTCTCATTTTAACTTTATTTCCTTCTTTCAAGGTCTTATTTCCACATATAGTTATATTTTCAAATTCTAGTAGTTAAGGCACCAACATATGAATTTGGGGGGACACAGTTCAGCCCATCATGAGCCTTAAGTTTTAAATATACTGCTTTTCAAACTTGCCCCAAATGAGGTCCACTTGAGAGCTTAAAAAAAACAACAACACATCTCTAAGTCTTTTTTAAAAGATTCATTGAGTAAATTTGAGGCATGGTCTGGGAATTTAGATTTTTAAAGTTCCCTGGATGAGAGTGGTGATCGGCCAGGTTGGGAATTACTGTTCCATCAGGCACCCAAATGCTGCCTAGTAAGGAATCCAGACTAGCATGTGTGATGCACCATATGTGACTCTTTAAACTCATGGTGTTTACCTCTCTGTGCACCAATTGTAAAAATTAATTCAATTTAAAATAATTTTTCTCCAGCTTCTTCCTGATCTTTGATCGAGGCAAGTGCACTTGGGAAAAGAGCTAACTTCCAGAGGTCGTGCCAGTTCTCCAGGACGAAGCAGGTTTACTCTGTCTGCTTCTCCGTGTTACTGATCGTAGGCACAAAAGTGGTGATGATGAGGGCCCAGATAAAGACACGCAATCTGTATCCTGCTAAAAAAAAAAAAGTTAAGATTATAATATGTTATAATATGTCCTTGATTCTAAGTATCATTAAAAATTACGAATAACTGAAATCATTAGCATGCATACTACAGCGACTCCAAGACCAGATAGCCCCGAGGTATCTGGTTCACTTCTCACCATGCGTACATACGATTTTTATGTTGCAATCACCCAGCACTTCTCACTATGCTCAAGCACATGATTTCCTCTCTGTGGAAAGTTCTTTCCCTTACATTATGCCTTAAAAAAATTCCTCTATTATTTCAGCGTCTTCTCTACATCCCTAGGCAGAATTACTTATTACCTCTGTTTATTGCTATGTACACCCTAATACTGTAAATTTTCTGTTTATGTGTTTACACCACTCAGGAGATCAAATATGCCATCTGTCACCCTTCATCTCCACATTCATTGTAGACATTGATAATCTACTAAGACATTCTTGTCTGCTTGATCTATGTGTGGACTCACAACCCACTTCAGCAAAAGACTCTAGGAAGCCACCACTAACGGACCTTTTGGCCTGCGAGATTGTACATGCTAGCCATTCAGGCATTGAACGGTCTCTTAAGAGTAGATACTGAGAGTCAAAACTTGACAAATACTAATTGAATTAATGGAAACTTGACCTAAAAGAGAGCAAATGTAGCTTTTTAAAAACTTAAACTTTTTATTTAGAAATATTTGTGGGTTTATAAGCAGTTACGAGAAACAATATGGAGAGATCCCATGTACCCTTTACCCAATTTACGCCAATGGTAACACCTTGCAAAACTATGGCACAATATCAAAATCAAGATGCCAACATTGGCACAGTTAAGATACAGAACATTTCCATCAACCCATGGATCCTTAATGTTACTCTTTCATAGACTTCTCCACCTTCCTCCCATCTTCACTCCTTCCTTAACTCATAGCAACTACTAGGTTGTTTTCCATTTCTATACCATTTGTCATATCAAGAATGTTGCATAAATGGAATCCTACAGTATGTAACTTGGAATTGGCTTTATTCACTCAGGTTAATTCTCTGGAGATTCATTCAGATTGTTTGTATACCAATAGTGCATTTTTGTTTTTGGCTTGTGAGTAGTATCCCATGGTTTGGATGTAGCATCGTTTGTGACACCCACCATTCACCTGTTGAAGGACATATGAGTTTTTCCTGTTTGGAGATATCATGAATAAAGCTGCTATAATATTTGTGTATATGATTTGTGTAAGCACATGTCTTCATTTCTCTGGGATAAATGACTAAAATACAGCTTGCAAAAGCAGTTCCATGATAGATGTTTTAAAGAACTGCTAGACTATTTTCTAGATGGCTGTAGCATTTTACACTCCCTCCAACAATGTATGAAAAATGGTTTTCCCACATCTTTCCCAGTATTTGGTGTTGTCAATATTTTTAATTTTAGTCATTCTGAGAGCTGCTAGTTTTGTTTCAATTAGTTGCAATTCAAAGACTCTACACAGGTTCAGACTATTGGGGAGCAATGGAAACATTTTGAAGATGAGCAGGTCATGTGCAAAGTTGTGTCTCCAGAACAAAATCAAACTATTGAGTGCAGAATGGACTTGAAAAAATATGAAACCAAAAAAAAAAAAAAAAAACATAAAAGAAAGGATAAATTCTGAGGTTGTTAGCCAGTGTTGGAGACATATAATTAGGAATGGATTGGAGTATGGAGTAAAGATGATAATAATGGAAATCTGCATCTTTCTTATTCCATAGTAAGGTTTATGTGGATAGATATTAATTACAATTCTTATTCGCTTCCAGCCATTATTTTAATTTAAGTTATATGTCTTCCTTTCAAAAATTAGAAAATTCAGAGGTCCATAGATGTAGTTCAAGTTTATCTCTTAAGCCAGGTCCTCTATAATACCACTTTCTTCCTGGTTATTGCAATTGTAACTTCCCTCAATGTCATGCCCAATTCTGAGCTCTCCCCATTCCTCTAACTTTGATGTACTTTTTTCATTTTTCTATAGCATATATCACCTTCTAACATAAAATACATTTGGCTAATTTATTACAGCTATTGTAAGTCTCCTCTGTTAGGATGTAAGTTCTACAGGGCGGATATAGTATGAGGTCAATACAGGTTTGTTGAATGCATGCATGCATGAGTGAGTGAATGAATGATTAAATGAATGAGTGAATGAATGAATGAACAAATCAGTTGCAAAGCTGGAATTAGACTGCACCACTCAGTCTTTCTAGACATGCTTCTCTGGCATTTTCTTTTGCATATTTAACAAAGTGATAAATAAATTAGAAGATATTTTATTGATATTCACAAACTACAAAACCATTATTGTGCAGTAAGTAATTATATCGGAATTTGCAACATTCACCTCAGTTAGACTCTCCAGTGACGTTATAAGAACAAAGTTGAATTAAATTGTGCAGTCACACAGATCCTTCAGTACTAATCAGTCACCTGTTACATATTGACAAAGGGAATTCTGGGAAGGTCACTAAACACAGATGGCCCTTCAGGATGCAGGCCCCATCTAGGAAGGTGTGCTCTACAAATGTGTGGCCATATGATTATGCCCTGGTTAGCGAGCAGGCAGTGTGGGACTAGATTTTGGCTTACGCAAAGACAACAAAGGAAGCCAACCATATGGTGTTATTTCAAGGATGTCAGAAAAAAAAACTTTGTATGTACTCCCAAATGCTTTTCCTGCCTCCTTGTTGCTGCTTTTACACAGAGGAGAAAAAAAAGAAAACACTTCCTACAAATGCATATATGGTTTAAAATACAAATTCCTGGGGCATCTGGGTGGCTCAGTCAGTGAAGCGTTTGATTCTTGATTTCAGCTCACTTCGTGATCTCACAGTTTGTGAGTTTCAGCCCCACATCAGGCTCTGTACTGACCGTGCAGAGCTTGCTTGGGATTCTCTCTCTCTCCCCCTCTCTCTTCCCTTCACCTTCTCTCTCTCTCTCTCTGTCGCAAAAATAAATAAACAAAACTTAAAATAAAATAAAATAAAATAAAGTAAAATAAAATAAATATAATATCCCTTTGAATCAAAGATGTGGGGAAATGGGGTGCCTGGGTAGCTCAGTTGGTTAAGCGTCCAACTTTTGGTTTCGGCTCAGGTCATGATCTCACAGTTTGTGAGTTCGAGCCCAACATTGGGCTCTGTGCTGAGAGTTCAGAGCCTGTTTGGGATTCTCTTTCTCTCCCCACCTCCCTTCTCATGCTCTCTCTCAAAAATAAGAAATAAACATTTAAAACAAAAACAAATTCCTTTGGCAAAAGTTAAACCCTGATTGAAAAGTTCATTAAGATATGAATGATAGCAACCTTTTTTCCTAACAGGATGTTTTAATGTGGAGATCGCAGTACAGAGGCACCTCGAGCCTGATGAGAGGGAAGTTCAGAGCTCCAGAGCAGGTGTTTACATACAAAGGAGTTGAGGTTCATTCAGTGAGGCGTCTTTCTCCACTGCAACATTAACGGGTTCAGACCCTTCATGTGTTTAGGAAGGCAGATTAACCTCTCATGGTCCCCTTTCTTTGGTCTTCTGCAAAGCCAGTTGGTAGAACACTTTGGTTCACACAGTTTACAGAATAAAATAAACTGAGCTTCAGTTTTGGTAGGTTAAGTCGCCATATAAACTAAATACCTTTCCCAAGGTTCATTGGGTTTAGAATAAGACTGAATTCTATCTGCTCCAGGGGAACTATTGAATGGAGGGTAAAAGATCATCAACTAATGATATTAACTAGTTAACTAATTACACAGCCCTCAGGAAATAGTTTCTCCATCTATTAACCAGTGGGATAAGCTCGTCTCTAACTGGCCTTCCATCTCTGAGATACTAGACCTCTTTATTTTTGCCAGCTCATGAGTAAAACAGATAAAACCTGACATCAGTGGACAAGGCCTCTGAATGAGCTGTGTTGGGACAATTTTGTTTAAATGCATCCGACTCTGAAATGTGCTTTATTGTGTAACAATCACTCTTGTTGGACCTCGGGTTCCCCTTCTATGAAATGCAGATGTTGGGCTATAGATTCTGTTTCTTTTTAATGAAATATTTCATGTTTCCATAGTGCTGACATCAACATCAGGTTTTATAGTTAAGACAAGTTATGCAGTGATTTCGTACAATAAAAGTAATGGGGCTAACACTAATTAACATAGTCTTTCCATGGTAAAAGAAGAGCTGCTTGAAATCTCTTCTTCTGTTCCTTTACAATCCATTCAAGGTGGATAGAAAATACGTGCAAAAATTACAAACTTTAAAATTTTTTTTAATGTTTTTTATTTATTTTTGAGAGACAGAGAGAGACAGCATGAACAGGGGAGGGTCAGAGAGAGAGGGAGATACAGAATCTGAGACAGACTCCAGGCTCTGAGTTAGCTGTCAGCACAGAGCCCGACGCGGGGCTCAAACCCATGAACCGTGAGATCATGACCTGAGCCGAAATCAGACGCTTAACTGACTGAGCCACCCAGGCGTCCCAAAAATTACAAACTTAAAATTAATAGGAAACCCATACAGAAGAGAAGTAGGCTGAGAGTTGTTTTTATAATTCAAAGTTATACTGTATACCTTGATCTCATATATAAGATTTTTTTTTAAATCTACAAATGTAGGCAGATCACAATGATAGTTGAGTTGCATAGATTTTGAAAGTCATTTTATGGAAAAGAATTTAAGGGAGACACAGTTCTGTATCTTGTTTCATCCACTTATTTGAGTACCCCCAGAAATGTTTTTCTAATCTGTTTTATTCTAGAAGAATTGAAGAGGTACCCTTTTTTATTCTTTTCCTCTATCTTTCACTTTTACTAGAATTTACAATTCTCCTTAAATCACTGAGATCATCATTAAACAAAGCAGGCTCTGTCACTGTGCTTTCCAACACTTCCAAGTTTGAATTCTTGTGGATTCCACTTGTAAAGGTTACATTTCAACTCTGTCACGTTCAACCTCAATTTATTAACTAGCAGATTCTTTTTTTGCTGGCCAAGCTCCACTTGCCAATTCCTCTATCCTTTATTGCATTATTTCCATCCATTTTGTTTTGTTCATCTGCCTACTGTAGGAGAAATGTCCTCCCATCAGCAGATTTTCTCAGAATCTGTGGAGAAAAAGGTCGATGATCTGAGTGTTTGCTGGCCACCAGAGGGGTGGGGCAGTGACAGGGGGAGTCCCTCAAGGTAGGAAGTCACCTTGTTACCAGATTTGATAGACTAAAACCAGGAAGAAATAGATGAAATAGCAATATCTGGCTTTCAGTGCAGGTAGAAAAATGAAATAAAAGACTTTCTATTAGATTCCCAGAAAGTATGAGTTACTGCAGATGTGTCTGTAATTGTGACACTGTGCAGCACAGCACAGTGGAAAATGTTATTGCTCTGTGTCCCCCTCAACTCCCATTTGCATCTGTTTTCTGGATGAACGTGCTGGTGATGATCAAACCCGTGCGGATCTTGGCTGGCTCATGCCTTGCTAGAGGCCCTTTATGACAACGTGTTTTGTTGTTTATCTAGGTGTGTTTTCTGTTTTCCTAAAAGGAGACATTTTGAGAGAAAAGGAGCAAAGGGACAATATGCCACCCACGAATGGGCTTATGGCAGGCCAGGTCTGTGCCCAGTGCCAGGAAAGTCACAGGTGTGTTCCACCCGAGACAATGAAATCATGTGCTTGGACGTATGAGTAGGTGATTGGGAAGGAATGCAGCCATCATGAAGACTCAGGTGCATTAGCTCCATTGGGATGGCATTTTTCAAATATAAATCAAGTTAATAAGTACCACTTTAAATTAAAAAAAATTCAAGACTAAACAAGTTGATCCAACATGGATTGGGAAGGACTCTATAATTCTCAGAAACTGCAACAATAGAAAAAACGTTGTCTACAAAAGAGAACTGTTTTCTGGCTGTGATTGTTGTCATTTGCATTTTCTCTCCCAGCTCTTCCCAGAAGTAGCTGATCTCTGCTGGCTTCACTCTGCTTCGTAAGAACAGAGAGGCCGGGCCATTTGTCAAATTCATGCTTGTTTCACACAAACTGGGCACTCATACTAGATTTCGAGTACTCCTTTAGAGTCCTAAATTGATACAAGAGATTTTTATTTCTTCAAAGAAAGAGCAACTTTCTTTTTCTCAAAATGATAGTGCCTTACATGTTTTTATTGCTTTATAAGATAAAGCCCAGTTTTACATATATTCCCATCTGAGCAACACAGCACTCTTAGAAACTTTAGTTATTAAGTGCATTTCATATGGTCATTAGTTTTCATTATTATTAATTTTATATATTTTCTTTAGGTCACTTCAAAACTTGGACAGGATGGGAGTGCCTGTGTGGCTCAGTCAGTTAAGTGTCTGACTCTTGATTTCAAATCAGGTCATGATCTCACTCTTCGTGAGATCAAGCCCTGCATGGGCTCTGTGCTGACAGCGTGGAGCCTGCCTGGGATTCTCTCTCTCCTCTCTCTGCCCCTCCCCCGCTTGCACACATGCACTCTCTCTCTCTCTCTTTCAAAAATAAAATAAACACTTAAAAAATTTGATGGGAAGAAATGGAAATTGTTTCTTTAAATAATAAATAAATAAATAAACAAAGCTGACTTAGTGGTATTAAAATAATCATGATTGGGACTGAGATCCTTTGGTGCTTATTTCAGCTGCTTCTGCCTACTTAGGGAAGATAATCAGAATCAGTCTCGCTTAGTAGTTCTCATTCCATGACTTGTTACACTCAAATAACTGTTAGAATAAATGTTTATATTGCTCTCAGAATTAAACATTGCAATGACTATTGGGAAAGTCAGGGATGAGGAAACTGAATGGCTCACTTCTTGGATGCAAAATAAGAATGCGCAGCTTTTCAAGGTGCCTGCGTTTCTTCAGTCATGAATTCCTCCACTAATTTAAGATGGATTAAATGTGACCTGTTTTCAGGATGCTGCTATTTGTGTTTTTAGGACTCAGAGATATAAAGAACCATTGTCCCTATCCTTTATTGGCTAATAACAGTAATAATTATGGCAATAAACTGTTGTATTTATACCTGGCAGGTGGTATATTGACAGTAGTTAAAGTTCTGTGGTGGATGAGGTCATTTAGGTAAATCACGTAAAATGAGAGGGATAAGGAGCTAAAAGTCAAACTTCAGTGACTAACAACATTTACATATTAAACGGAGGAATAAGACTAAAACTCTGAGAAGTAGGGAGTATCAGAAAATAATGTAATAGTGCCGTAAGTATATTAGTTTCCTAGGATTGCCATCACAAAATACCATAAACTAAGCGACTTAAAACAAGTGAAATTTATTCTCTCACAATTTAGAAACTAGAAGGACTTAGTGTCAGGGGAGCCATGTTGTCTTCAAAACCTGTTTGGCTTTTCCAGCTTCTGGAGTTTCCAGGCATTGCTTGCTTGGGACTATATCCATCTTCATATGGCCATCTACCCTCTGTGTCTGTATCTTCACATGGCATTTACCTCTTGTAAGGACGCCAGTCACATTGGATTAGGACCCACCCTAATGACCTCATCTCAACTTGACCTCCACAAAGTTGCTTTTTCCAAATAAGGTTAAATGCACAGATACAGGGAATTAGGACATCATTATGTCTTTTGGGGAACATAACATAACAGTGCTTCTAGAAGAAAGAAAACAGAGAACAGGTAAGGTGAGGACTAAATGTGTCTGCTGGGTTTCATGATTAAAAATCAGTTAATAACCTTATTTTCAGCAAACATTGGAATGATAAGAACAGTGGCAGATTACATAGGGTTGAGAATTGGATAGTGTAGAAAATTCTAGAGAGGGTAATGACTAGAATGAGATGTAGAGATAACAAGAGTTTGTGTGAGTGAGTAGGAGTGCTTGGTGTGGTGCACATGAATGTATATGTGCATTAGAACAGATTTTCCTCCTTCCTTCAGTCTCCTTATCCCTTCCTATCAGTCTTTAGTCCTAGGCAGTAAAGACTATTTTCCCCCATTTTTAAACATGTTTTATTTAGCTTGAGAGAGAGTGCATGTGGGGGATGGGGCTGAGAGAGGGAGACAGAGGATCTGAAGCGGGCTCTGCGGTTGACAGCAGCAAGCCCAATGTGGGGCTTGAGCTCACCAACCACAAGATCATGACCTGAGCCAAAGTGTAATGCTCAACTGACTGAGCCACCCACCCGCCCCAAGAGATTTTTCCATAATAACATGTAAGTGATGCTCTCCGAGGTCAATATTCGTGAGGGGAAAGGTCTGTAACAACTCTAAGAGCATACTAGCATAAATCCAAAGCCATTCCTCCAGAATGAGTTGATATAAATGAGGAGAAAAGCAATGAATGCTCCCCACTAATTGCCTGTAAGCCTTGTATACTTGTTTGCGTTGTAGCTGAGTAGAGTTGCCAGAATAAATACAAGATGTCTAGTTAAATTTAAATTTTAGATTGAAAAAAAAAAACCCAAATAATACTTGTATATATATATTCTCCACTATTTGGGACATACTGCAATTCATTTTTTTCATTGCTTATTTGAAATTTAATGGGATGTCTGTGTTTTTATTTGCTAAATTTGGCAACCCAATAGTTGAATGAATATGTGTTAGTAGGGTAAAAGAGAGAGAGAGATTGAGAGAGAGAATAGGAATGCAGGAGCATTCCTAGACAATAAGGAAGCATAAAATCTAGAGCTCATGTGGAGGAATTAACTTGAAATATATATGAAAAAATAATTCTTTCACTGAGGCAGGAAGAAAAGAAGTGGGTTAAATATAAATATATCCAATCAGGGGAATATGAATTTGTGAGAATTCATTTCCAATCATCTCTACTTTCTTCTGAATGAGAAGGGCGAGCCGTCTTCTGGGATTGAAGAGATAGACATGACATTGGGAGGAAGAGCTTGGAGAGAATAGTGAACATTTGTAATAGCCATTTGGGGGGAACTATATCATAGGAAGGTGGAGGTGATGATTGGTGGTCTAGGAGACCATTAATTGAGCCTCCCTGTTGTGCAATATGAGTAGCAAGAAGAGTAACCCGACTTCTCAAGAGAACTGCAGAGGAAATGGTTTAAGTTATAGGGTATGGAGAATTGCCAAGCCATCAGGTCCCCAAGTCTGGAAAAGAGATTGGTGAGACTGGAAAAGAGAGAATACTGAAAAGGAATAATCTCTCTCTCTCTCTCTCTCTCTCTCTCTCTCTCTCTCTCTCTCCCCATTCTATCTAATGTTTTTCTCTATGTTAGTTTATTGTGAGGCAGACTCTTATGTCACTGTGGCAAGGTGCCAACATATGCCTTAGTCTTAGTTCAGTCCACCAGCAGAAAAAGCATTTCTTATTCCTATTTGCTAGAGCAGAAGTTCCAGAACTGATGTTCCTTGGTTCTCATTGACTCTGGTTAGCTCTAGTTGACAACTCCTGGACCAGGCTCATATATCAGGTTGATAGAAACCTTGGTTAGCTAATCCTGAGGCTTGGCTACATGGACTGGGATTGGGGATCAGGGGCAAGATAAACTGGAGTGCCATATGGTTTAATGGGCAAATATACTCTGTAACATTTATGTCCAGGGTTTCCAGAGGACTAGAAACACAAAAAATGACATTGGAGGGGCATAAAAGAGCCAAACATACATTTTATACTTTGGCCTAGGGTTTATCTTCCTTTTGTAATTTTATATGTCCACTTTCTTCAACCCAATCCTGTAGAACTGAAAGATTACAAAGGAGAACTATGGTGGACATCAGTGGTACCTTCCTATTTGAAGATGAAACTGGGCTTAAATATTAGAGGTTGATAGATATATCTCATTCTTCTAGATCCATAGTTGCATTCTGGCAATAAATATGCTCCCCCCCCAAAAAAACACACACGGTAATATGTGGTCTTCTGAGTAATAATGGCACAACAGAATTCAATTCACCAATTTAATTTAAGAAGCATCTACTGCATGTCTGCAATGCAAACGTCACTGTTTTAGAAATTAGGGAATAGGATGCGCTATGTACACAGGTGTTCTCAGAAAATATTATTGAATGGATTTATTGTTATAAATAAATGAATCATAATTAATAACTTATATGGAATTTTTGTATGCAAATTTTAATACTAATAACGACTCATGTAGACGTTATTGGGTGAATAGTTTTTATGAAGATTTAACTTTGAAATCTCTTCTTGTATAAATGAAGATAGTCTAGGTTATCCCAAAGTAAGGAAAAACAGTTTCTTCAAATTTGAGGGGTAGAACACAGCACAACCTTCATTCTTTGCTCACGTACATGTCCCTTGTTCATCGGCAAGGTGCTCCATTCCATGTGGTCCTTACTGAAGGTGTCATGGTGGTGTGGGCTGTGATCATCCAGAACACCAGTCAACAATTCAGAAGAAAGCCAGGATGAAGGATAATGAAGTGACTCTTACGTGCTTCCATTTAGAAATGACACCTCTGCTCATATGTCAGTGGTCAGAGAAAGTCCCATGGCTACACCTAACTTCAAGGAGACAAGGAAATATAGGCTCTCCATGTGCTTGGAGACAGAGGGAGGTGAGATGGTTCCCAATTTTAATCTGTCTCAATTTCTCAAAGCTGGATTAAAATATTTAGTCATTAGCTGCTTCATGATGAGGATATCATTATGAGAGTTTAATGACAACCATCATTTATGAGCATCTATTAAATTCCATGTATTATGCCCGCAACACTGGATGGTTAATATTGGCTTTCCCTACTTACAGATGAAGAAAGTGAGTTGCAGAGGTTATATAGATTGTCCAAAGTCACAAGAGCTAATGCATGGCTGTATAAATCGTTCATATTGTCTAATTCTGAAAGAATTCACAAATACCTCAGATCTTGCTACAGGGAATCTTACTGCCTGATGAACACATGTTGATTAACATTCATTGAGCAATTAAGAAATGCCAGCCATTGATCTAAACACTGCCTGTGTGTTTTCCCATTTAAGGAGCAAACATCTGCCCAGCTGCCCCAGTTCTGTAGTTTGCCCTTTCTTTGATGAATATGTAATACATTATTTAGTTGCTATAATCTAACATTTACAAATATTCAAGTAGGCCAAAAAAGAGCACTCGGAGTAGAGAACATTGCATGGAAAGACACAAGACTCGACACGGAGCCTTCCCTCTTCAGTTCATCTCCATCTCTCATTCTCTGAACAAGTCACTCAGTCTCATGCACTGGTTTCCTTTTCTAAGGGAGTGGGTTAGATCAGTGACCACCGTGCGCCTTGCTGATACCATCAATGGTGGTTTTTCTTTTAGTCAGTCCATATCCATTTAGACTAATTCAACAAGGCAGAATTTGAAGGCTCTATCTGTTTCTGCAAAGGGACTCTAGAGCAAGACACAAGAATGGCCAAAATCATGGTAAGAATCAGGCGAGGATATGTTCAGTCCTCAGCAGAGGGAACAAGCTAGTGGGGCACTCTTGGTTTGTGTCAGGTTTTTAGAGATAACTTGCAGAGGAATCTGCGTGGCTAATTAAAGCAAATGGTACTGAATTAGTCCTTGGGTGGAAGGTAGGCTTACCAGCTTCTCAACTTGCAACTCCTACAGCCTAAAATGTCTCCTTGGCATCAGCATTAATACTGTGCAGTGAATCTGAATCAAGCAGGAGGTGAAGTCAGAAGGACATCAAATAAAAGGTTAAAAAATCCAGCCCCTCTCCCCTCATGTCTAGCTGCTTCATTCCTTAAAGACTTCTTAGATGTCCTTTGAGCTCATGATTCTTAGCTGGTGACTGAAATCACCTCCTTCTCATGCTCCTACAATATTAAAATACCACATTTCTCAAATGAAGTGCTATACCAGTGGTATGAAAAGCAGGCTATTTTACAGAGTCGAATAACAATTTTCTCTGTAGACAAAGAGCTTGCTGCACCAATTTTTCTCAAGTGACAATAAACATACCAAAGAATGACTTCTTTCTCAAAATTTTAAACTTAAGTATGTTTGCTAAAGAATAGGTTATGTGATATGAAAAGTGCATGCTGCATATAAAGTTATAATTATTTCAGTTCATCATAACATTGTGTACAAAACATAGATGCTATTATATAATTCAGCTACAATGGCCAAGTAGGTCTCCAAACATAGAGATTCAAGGAAGATGGAACTACTTGGGAGCATAAATAAAGTATTTCAGGTGTCCAGCTAATCATTACCATAGATCATATCCAAGGAGTATAAATGCCTTAATATAATTTGCAGACTCCAATCTACTACTTACTACTTCAGATAAATCAGCCAGATTTTCTTGTTAAACAGAAATAGACAATATTTCTATAACTTTTTACTATGTATAATTTTTTCACATGTTATTCGATCAATAACACCCAAAAGACGCTATTATATTCATCCTCACTTTGCAGGAGACAAAGCTGAAGTTTAGCGTCTAAAGCTCAGGTTGCAGTAGTGACATCATGATACAAAACCGGGACTCCAGCCTGCAAAATCTACACTATATCTCGCTGTCACACATGAGCCCTATGTTGACTATTGTATTATCTATTGCCCTCAAAGAAATAGTGACAAATAAAGTAGGATACTTCAGATATGACCCATATGTAGAGGACACAACAAATAATCAACCCAAGTAGGATCTATTTATTGAGAGCCTACTATGTGCTAGGTAAGCAATGGGCAAGACTGATGAAAATGCCTGCCTTGTGGATTTTAGTGGAAATGACCGGGGTAGAGAGAGAAAGGACAATAAATAAAATAAAATAAGTAAACAGATGATGTGTTCAATAATGATCAGTGTGAAAGGAAAGAGAAACAGAGGAGAGTAGGAAGCACTAGCAGGTGCTGATAGTTTGAATGTTAGGGAAGATCTCGCTGAGAATGGGGCATTTTAGCAATAATCTAAAGGGAGAGAGATGAAAAAAACAGGTAAACTGTAATTTAAAGGATTTTCAGGAACAAAACTGAGAATGTGACTCTATTACAGCTTCCCAAACCTCCAAAATCCTCTACATCCAACGTGAAGGTAGAATGGAGGAAGATAAATCATGCTCACCATCCACCATCGTGGCTTGGCAGGGTCTGGGGAGAAAGTGAGCTTTTGGGGTGACTCCAGGTGGTGTTGGGAATGAGTGAAGTAAAACACAGGGAGCACTGAGCTGATAAAATGCCATTCACTTGAGGGAAAGGATACTCTTCCACTCATGTTGGGAGAGAGCTCCAAAACAAGACTCTTTTTTTTTTCCCTCCATATTTCTTTTTTGTTCCCCCAAACACTTTGTCCTCTTTGCTTCTTTTGTTTCTATCATCTTTTCTTTCTACTTTCCATATAATAGGAAAAACAAAAGAGCTTGAGAAATGGTAATTGGAAAGGAGGGTCAAATCAATTCCTCTCCCCCCCCCCCAATAATTTCATTCACTGCTCATCTTAAAATTTGCATTTTTCCTGACTATACCTAATCTCTTTTTCTCACATAAACTCATCCTGTTTGAGAGTTTAAAAAATAAAAACTATATTTGCATGCATAAACCATTGATTCCACTGGGTGATCAGTGAGTTTAACCTTTGACGGATTCAGCCAAAAACCATTTTAACCCTTGGTTTGCTTTTATTTAGTGAATCATTCCATTCAACTGAACTATGACAGCTATAAGTGACCAGGTTGAGTTCATCAAGTGCGGGTATATCTTACAAGGAGAAAGAAACTTGAACCTAACCATCCATCTTCAGTTAATTTGGACTATATAGAAAGAAGTTGCTGAATATTTTTACTGTAATATTTCTGGGTAATATTGGAAGATAAAATTTTTCTCACTTTCTCCCTCCTTCTTTCACCTCCAGCAGGTGTATTCAATATTACACCAGACTACCTTCCATAATGCTGTCCCAAGGAATAATCCATCTGGGTTGCCTTTATACTTTTTAAATCACAGTGATGAATACCTGACTTTAAAATTTTACAGATGGTGTCTCATTTCGGTTGGTCTTACTTTAAGAGAAAATTTATGATTTATCTGGGGGGAAAACAGCTCCTCATTTCACAGAATTCTCAAACCTTTCCAACATTTTAAATATTTGCTGGGGCAGAAATAAATGGAATGCCCTAACCGGATTCATCGATGCCAGTAGGGTTAAATTCTGGGCTTAAATTATGTATAGAATTGGAAATGACATTTTGAAAATTTAGAGTTTCTGTAAGTTTAGAAATGCACAGACTTAGAGAGTCTAATTGGAAAGGCTATTAGTAGTCATCAATCTGTACTCTTACTTGATGTATAAAACCACTATACAGTGACCCAGTAAATGGTTGTCTAGTTCATGCTTCAACACTTATAGCATGCCTTTCAAAATATACAGGAGACTCATGCTGTGTTTGGTTGAGAAAAAAGGAGGAGAAGGATTAATTAGAAATATGATACCCTCTACTGCCTCTATAGAGGTGAATACCTTTGTCCTTACATTTAAACTGTCCGATTTCTGGACAAATCTAAATATCCTCATGTGTTTTCAAAGATATTTAAAACAAACTTGGGTTGGTAATAGGATAGTGACTGTATTTTCAAACAACAATGGCCAAGAAATCTAATTTCTGCAAAATTCCAGTGTGGTCAATTTTTTCTAATGCAGGTGCTTCTCTGAAAAGGATTCTAAGGTTGGCATTCTCTTTGAACTTCTTTTCCCTAATTACAATGAGAATGTTAAGTGTGTTTTTATGAAATTATATTGCCCAAACTATTAAGACCAATATCTGAATTGTTTAATTTCCTTTTTCTCTGTTTTAAGCACATGGAATTATTCATATGCATTTTTATTGCAAGTATATGAGTCACATTTCTTTAAAAATGGATTTCTCAGTGTCAGAACCTGTCTTGAATGTCTAGCTCCATTTACTTATTCCGCTTACTACACATGTCTGTATCTCAACTCATTTACAATTTGAGATGAGTGTAATTATGCCATGGAAAATAGTACAACCTTGTTATTCTTAAGCATACAATTGATTTTTTTTCTACAGTTTTTGATTAATTTTAAAGACTTAGTGTGTATTGGTGCTGTGGTTAAAAGCTCAAGTCCAGGAGTCAGACACCCTGTGTTGGAATGTTGGATCTTTTACTTTTTCGTTATGTGAATTGAGCTAATTACTGAATCTCATCCTTAAGATGTGTAATAATTATACTTCTATTATAAGTCTAGATTTAAAAGTGATATTCCATGTGAAAATGTTCATCTCTCTGCCTATCACAAAGTAAACTTAAATGAAATTCTAGTTATTATTACTTTTAATTTTTGCTAAACACAAAATGTATAGTTTTCTGAGCCATGCCACATTGGTTAAGAGTCAACAACATCATCTGCCTATTTGCTTGACCAATTAATCCCAGTTTCCCAGAGATTTCCTGGGTGTTAATGCTGACAACCCTATATCTGGAAACCTTTCTTTCACCTGGGAAAACCATGATAATTGGTAAGCATGCCCAGAATCCACATCTCCAGTCTGGATATGTAATTCTTTACTCTCACTTTCATCTCTGTTTTATTTTTCCTATGGTGTAACTCCTGAATTATAATAATTAATTTTAAAAACACATAAGATCTTAAAATATGTATTTAAGAATATAAAGGCATGGGGTGCACCTGGGTGACTCAGTCTACTGGACATCTGACTCCTGATTTTGGGTATGGTCATGATCTCATGGTTGTGGGATCTAGCCCCGTGTTGGGTCCCCACTAAGCATGGATCCTGCTTGAGATTCTCTCTCTTCTTCTCTTAGCCTCTGCCCCTCTCCCCCACTTTTGCACTCTTCCATGCTTTTTTATGCTTTCTCTTTCTCTCTGTCTTAAAAAAATGGAATGTAAATGTTTAACTAATTATTAAGTCTTGAATTAAGAGAAACATGCTACATTGTTGGGACAAGTATTGAAATGTGTGGGGGTGACTATTTTTTCTCTCCACACTCCTTGTGACAAATTTAGTTCTGACTGGTTCTCAGAGTTGGAGTCTCAAATGCCTGTGTTGGTTGAAGAAATCTCAAAGTATATCTTGATTTTACTGAGTAGTGATTATTTACTTGGAGATCTATGAATTAACACTCATGGCCAACACTCAGTGTATCTGAGAAACTATTAACAATGTAATAAAAATTTATGTGCATATGTTTGTGCATTTTCCAGGGAGAATATTAATAAATTTCATCAGATTTCAAAAGGAAACAATGGTGCCCAAATGTGTGTAAGTTTCACTTACTGGAGAAGTTTCACTTAACATTTATACAATTTGGGTCTACTTGATGCTAGGAGTACATACGTCCCTCATCCCACATTGATTCCTTTATTTTTATTTCTTTAATGTTTACTTATTTATTTTGAGAGAGAGAGAGAGAAAGTATGCATAAGAGTGGGAGGGGGCAGAGAGAGAGAGAGAGAGAATCCCAAGCAGTCTCTGTGCTGTCAGTGCAGAGCCTGGGGATGGGGACAGCTCAATCTCATGAACATGAGACCATAACCTGTGCCAAAGGTCATGGCCAAAGGCAACCTGCTCTGGGACACCTGGGTGGCTCAGTCTGTTAAATGTCTGACTCTTGATTTTGGCTCAAGTCATGATCTCATGGTTCATGGCTTTGAGTCCTGTATGGAGCCCTGCATCCTGCTTAATGGCACACAGTCTGCTTGAGATTCTCTCTCTCTCCCTCTCACTCTGCCCCTCTCTGCCTCAAAATAAATAAATAAACATTAAAAAATAGTCACTGAACTAACTGAGCCACCCAGGTGACACTACACTGATCTCTAAATCCTTGGATTTAATGATTGAAATCCCCAAGGATCACTTCAGAATAACTTGATTAAAATCCTCTTGGAGATTCCTTCCCTCACTCAATATTAGACAAGTTTTGAATTGGTCACAAAAAATTTTTATTTTATGATTTGGACAACTTGTATTTGATAGAGCATTTCTGTGAGGGCTTTATTGTTAGCAACAGTGATTCATATTAGTAACAGAGAAAATGTGCTAGAAGAGGATAGACAAGAAGTCTGCTCTAGGTTGTACAGACAGCATGGCTGTTATTTATCCTAATCATGGCTTAAGTCAGTGACTAAAGAGCATTTCTAATTTTCAAGTGAAAATTATTTCTCTATGGTATCATGAGACAGCATATACTGAAAGATAATCATAGCTGAAAACTGTGGGAATTTGGTGTTTGAGAGGTGGACTATACTTATAAACACAACCGATCCCAAGTTCCAGGAAATGGCTTCTGGACAAGAAATGGGTTAGAAAAAGTGGTTTCAAGACTATACTTGGGTATAAGAGCATTAGAGGATCATCTTTATGTGGTAACAATGCACGAGTGCATGGATAGACATGGCAATTTACAAATTACAAGGGTATGTACTCAAAGTTGCATGGAGATAGAGCAAGAGATGAGAAGTTCTCAGCCATCCAGGCAACAATGCTCCATTGTTGGATGTACTAACCTTGGTTGAAAAAGAATTGCATAAGCTTACAGATTAACTCTAAATTCATGGTTTATTTTAAATTTTTTCAATGTTTATTTATTTTTGAGAGAGAGACAGAACATGAGTAGGGGGTTGGGGCAGAGAGAGGGAGACACAGAATCTGAAGCAGGCTCTAGGCTCTGAGCTGTCAACACAGAGCCTGATGTGGGGCTCGAACTCATGAACCATGAGATCATGACCTAACCCAAAGTTGGATGCTTAACCAACTGAGCCACCCAGGTGCCCCTCATGGTCACCAATGTTAAATGGACTTTCAAGATTGCTTGGAAGATCTGCTTCTTTACTTTTTAATTGACTTGTAATCCCAGTGAACATATTGTTTATTTCATCTTCCACAGTACTGTCAAATCTTTAGCCTTCCATGACTTTTCACGCTCAGTAAATGATTACTTATTGCCTCACAGAGAAAGCATAAGCTTCCAAAGAGGAAGGTGTTCAATTCCTGAAACCAAATATGCCCATCTGCTACAATGGAAGTGATATATCTCCTACACTCTCTTCCATTCAAGTTCAGCTTCTTCTCCTTTGCTCAAGTCCCTCTCTTCCTGCCACCTCAGGAATCTCGTACTTTATATTACCTAGTGTCCTGGGTCTTCAATTTGCTATTCTACTTGAGCTTTGCTATCTCAGCTAAACTTGCCTCTTTCATTGAAAGCAAGCAAGAAAGCAAGAAAGCAAGAAAGCAAGAAAGCAAGAAAGAAAGAAAGAAAGAAAGAAAGAAAGAAAACATTTCTTTTTAAAAAAGAAATCTCCTGTTTTGTATATAATTTCACATTTTCCCAGGGAGCTCATACAGGGCAGCAAAATACTGCAGTGTTCAGCCAAGATGGCAGGGGGAGGAGGGGGGCAGGGGATGGCGTGGGGAAGGCAGGCTGCCATGTTTCTTTAGAATTTCCATGGAGAATTCCCTCTGTTTTATATTTCCTCCCATGCCTGTACTTTACTTTTATTCTCTTCCAGTTAAAATTTTTAGGAGTTGTCTCTATTCATAGTCTCCACTTGATGCACTCCATACTATCTTCTGACTCCAGTTTTCCACTCCCAAACTGGCCGTGCTGATGTCACCAATGACCTTGGCAATACAAAGTCCAAAAGGCACACTTTCATCATTATCTTAGTTGATATCTCAAACCCATTCAATGTATTTGATTTTCCTTGAAACAGTTTCTTGATTTGGCTCCACTGATACCAAATACTTCTGTTTTTCATTCAACTTTCTGGTCAATCCTTGCTGGTACCCTCCCCCTTCTGTCTCCTTCTCTTCCACTCAGTCTTCAAAGATTGATGTTCCATTCAAAGCTTGACCTTTCCCTGTCACGTTCCCTTTCTAGACAATGTCTTCTCCTCCCCTCCCTCAAACTCTACTGTTGACTTGGTCTGAGTGTTAAATGTCTCAGACTCAAGTCTTCAAAACTAAATCAGTGTTTTCCCTCCACCATCAATCTTCTCTTTACCCAGGATTCCCTTTCTCGATAAATGACATCATCAACCAGTACTCTGTTCAATATAGAATCCCGGTTAACACCTTTGATACCTCTTTCTACCCTCCCAACCACACTCAGTTACTCTTCATTCTCTCATTTGCTTACCTCTCTCCATATGTAACATCCTAGGCTAAATCAACAATGTGCTGAATGTGTTCTCCTCCAACTTACGGTTGCCCTTCAACAACCTGCCTCTTTTTCTTTCTTCTCTCAACAGCTAGAGTTATCTTTAAAAACACAGATTTTTATCATGTTATCTCTCTTCCAGTATCCATCAGTGGTTTGCCAGTGTTCCTAGAATAGCCTCCAGAATCTTTAACATGAACTACAAGGTCTTGAAATTGTATCACACATTGATCTCTTAACCTCATATCTTATCATCCTTCAACACACTGTCTCTGGTCTAGTCACCTTGATGAAATATGGATTTTTTAAATTAAAAGTACAACCACCAAAATGTAAATTTGCCAATGGAACCTTTTTTCAGGCCACCATGTGAAAAATATACAAGAAAAAGTTTTTATGAAGATATGACCAACATGTAACTGGTGTCATCAGGACTAACAGACATGCCATGTACATGATAACACAGGGATGTGTGTAAATGCTTGAAGCTGGAAGTGAAATTTATTTGGATAAGGCAATATGGTAATAGGCAAGAAATAACCGAGGTAGCTAATAGTCAGTAAGCGAATTTGTAACTAGAGCATAAGATTTAATTCTCTCTTAAAACCCACTTAAATATTATTGTAGGTCAAGACTTGTGATTTTACACTCAGGATAGCTGAGCTTGTCCTATGTTGTCTATGTTACTTGGACAATTGAGCAAAAATGGTGTTGCCTGAAAATAGACATTCTGTTAGGTTGACCCATATGAGTTGTGAACAATTGCCCACTTTGACCCATTTTAAAACCATTAAATGGTGGCACCACCTAATATATAAATGCATGTTAGCTTTGTGAGTTTTAAAATAAATTGCTAGATAAATACATGCATTCTTGCTTTCAGATGTTTATTAGTTTCTTCAAAATACTTGGTTTTTAAAAAATGGTATCCATTTATTTGGGAAAAACTAGCAATTTTCGAATGAAACATATAATACTTGTAATATAGCCGACAAATAATGTATCTGTGCCAGAATTAATCTCTTTGACATAGCACTTTCTAAAAGTAATTTGTTTATCTCTTCCATAGTATATGCTTGTACAAAACTCTTTTGTGAATATAACACATAGATTCATCTTTTTCATTAAACACTTTGAATGTAGCCAGATTCTGTGGTGATGGGGGAAATTTCAAATCTCTCTAATATATTTTAAAAATAGCATAGCTACTATTTCTTCTTTGACACATTTACTATTTGTAAAAATGCTCTATGGATATGTTCTCTTATTCAATTTTCATGTTTTGCTTCTATAGAATTTAACAAGAGTTGAGAGTGTTAATGAGAATATCCTTTGGTAGTATTTTTCAAAGCTCCAATTTCAAAGACTTCTAACTACTTCTTTGTTATTGGAAACAAACAATAATTTTGACGAGTTAAAGACTTAATAAGAAACATGCATAATACCTATTGTTATTACAAACTTTCTCCCATTGGTATTATATGCTGTATTTTTGTACAAGGGAGTTATGAACTACCATCTAGAGAGAGGTTTATTATAGGTTTAGGCTTATGATAATTTGTAAGGTAAATGATTTGCTTTTAAATTGATGTTTAAAACTATTCATATGATAAAATACAATCTAAATTAACTTCCAAAATAAACCATTTTCTACTCTAATAAGATGTAGTTTCTTTAGTGTTTCTGGGTCTTAAATAAATAGGAGATCGAAAGCAAATATAATGTCCTTAATTTCATAAACTGTTAGCACATCTCAAAATCCTGTTTCATTAAAAATGAACTCCACTGTAAGAAAAAAAAAGAGTAATGAAAAGAAAACTCAAAATCAATACAGAAGAATGGCATGAATTATACCTTGGTGTGTTGGAGAGTTTACATGTTTCCTAAATTGGCTTCACCCTTTCGTTGGCTGGAGATGGCAGGTGACACTGACCTGGGTCATGTGTTGTGAAGGATGATAAAAGACAGGAGCAAAGCCCTCCCTCATTGCCTTGGCAGGCATTTCCCTTTCCATCACCATGGGTCCTACTTTTGTTTTCAGAGGAGAAGTGTAGGAATCTGAGGTTATAGCCAAACACAAAGCAGGCGAGTTACTGTAGCAACAGCCACCTCTGCTCAGGTTTAGCTCAGATGTCAGCTCGACATTTGCTCAGGGCAGGTGGTCTCAAAGATTTGGCTTCCAATGTGGTTTTCCAACCCTTGGCGGAACTGGAGAAGCTGCCAAAAATAAGACAAGAGTAAGAACCAGGCTGTCTGGACAGCTGATCAGTCATTCTTTATGTGCTCACAACCAAGTCATTTCATGTCCCCAACTCTTCACAAGTGAACTGGAATCTGTCTCAGTGGCCTCAGGACCATGTTGTGGGCTTAGATGAGACACTATATTCAAAAGTTCTTTAGCAGCTCCCAGGTATTATGTAGGTGGAAGGCGTAAGTTTACAACCATGTTTGATATCTAATTTGGAGGCACTGATTTGGAAATCTCTGGAAAAAACCCAGAAGGCATAAGTTCAAAGAAAGCGAACTAAACCATTTGATCTTTTTTGAATAGTGTCTCCTCCAGGGGCTATTTATCTCTATTATGAAGTATGGCTCTGGGTCTTAAACATAACAAGTACCTGATGTACTTAATAAAAATGCAGATTCCCTGGCCACAAACTTTGGTACTTAAGGTCAGTGAATTTTTATGAGTCTGGTGATACTGGTGAAGAGGTCAGTATGGAGTGAGACTATCCAGTTACTGTACTCTTATGGAATATCCTAGTATTTAAAGGTGTTAGCCTTTGGGTCAGTTATGACATTTATTCCTATGTACTCTTAGGCAATGGTGTGGGTAGTATTTTTCACCTCTACAAAATTTGTTTGTTCACCAATGGGATGGTATTTGGAAATAAAGCCTTCGGGAAGGAATTAGGTTCTGAGGATGGAGCTCTGGTATGAAGCTTAGTGTCTCCATACGAAGAGACAAGAGAGTTTCCTCCTTTCTTCTGATCCGAGCCATGTGGGCATACAAATTGAAGATTGCCTTCTGTAAACCAGAAAAAGGGTTCACACCAGGACTCTGCCACGAAGGCAACCATAATCTTGGACTTTCACGCTCCAAAACTGTGAGAAATAAATTCGTGTTTATTTAGGCCACTCAATCTGTGGTAATTGTTACAGCAGCGTGAACTAAGATAGGCAAATATGTTTATTTTCCCATTCATTTATCATTCATTCCTTCATTCAATATTTACTGAGCATCTATTATGCTAGATACTGGCTTAGGTACTGGAGATAAAAACAATCAGGTTGAAAAACTCCTTCCTCCTGAAATTCTGATGCTAGTTATAGGAAGGCAGATAACAAGCAAACAAAATTGGCTGATAATTCATACTGGCAAAATATCAATGCATGTATTAATAGATGATAGTCATCAGATTTGTTTCAGTAAGGTGGTCAGAATTAATGAAAATGCGGTATCATTTGGTCACTGACTATGGTCATGATGTTCAATCTGAGGCTACAACTTTTTTAAACATTTCCAGTTTTCGCATTGGTAAAATGAGAATAAATTTGGTAACGACTTCAAAGGTTGTTGGGAGGATTAAATGTGATCCCTGCAAAGCAGTTAGCAGATTGTCAGGTACATAACAAATGTTCAGTAAGTGTTAGCCATTACTATTATTATTATTACTATTATTTTGGCTCTTAGTCTAGTGGAGAAGCACTATACTAAGCACTAAGTAAGCAAAACAAAGCTATTAGGTTAACAATGTGATAACTTTATTCCTTTTGGGAATTTTATTAGTGACTCAACAGAGAAAATGGCTACATAACAGACTTATACCTTGTGTAAATTAAATTATATATGTATATATCATATATATCTGTTTAAATATAATATACATGTGTGTATATATATGTATGTGGATATATGCATATATATGTATATGTGTGTGTGTGGGTGTATATATATATATATATATACACATATGTCACAAGTTAATCTGTTTAAAGTGGTTGAATAAGTCTAATTCATTGCCTCACTGAAGGTAAGGCTGTGATTAGGGGTTCAGATCCGGTTCAGACCAGGAGGATAGATCAGGCTTCAGATCCAGTTTCCCATCAGTCTCTGGTTCTGCTTGGCTCTTTAGGTGCTGTTTTCATCTTGAGGCAACCAAACGGTGCTGCTAGTGCCAGGCCTCATATCTGAACCCAGTTAGATCCAGTGGAAACTAGATGATTGTTTCCAAAGGATTTTTCATAAGTGAGAATTATTTTCTTTCTCAGAAACCTCAAGCAGGCATCTCTCTGCATCT
Source organism: Cryptoprocta ferox (assembly GCA_028646485.1). Classification (NCBI taxonomy): domain Eukaryota; kingdom Metazoa; phylum Chordata; class Mammalia; order Carnivora; family Eupleridae; genus Cryptoprocta; species Cryptoprocta ferox. The sequence continues at coordinate 95,051,481 of CM053578.1, read as the reverse complement.
CCTTTGGCAATCGGGGAACTTGCTTGTTTTTGACCAATTTCAGTAAAGAGGAGAAATGCCACTTGATCATTGGCATGGACCTTCCTTTTTCTCTCCAATCGCTATGGAAAGGGCAATTATCTGAATTGCTGTGGGCTAATCAGGGCCAAGCCTGCAGTTTGAAAAGAAATCTTAAACCATTTGACTGTACAGTGCAGAAGGGGCTGCTGTGGAGACCATCACACTCCACAGGTGATTCTGGAATCCTTCCTAATCTCACACAGGGCTTTAGTGCATCACGGGAACAGACCTGAAGTGCTCAGAAAGCAAGTAAAGGTGACTTGAGGGAGCAGTACTTTGACCTCAAGAGCAGAGCCGATGTCGCTGCTGTGTATGTGTGTGCGTGCGTGTGTGCCTGTGCATGTGTGTGTGTGTGGTGTCAAGCTGAAGTTCAGAGATGTGTAGGGATAAATCAGTTGTTCCTTCATCCTTACATTTGTTAAATGCCTAGACACTAAATGCCTGGCATACACTACCTGCCCTCCAAGATATGGACACAAGGGTGAGAAAGGAGTGAGGGGAAAGAATGGAATATAAAATTGGGGAAGTGGAGGGGTGCCTGGGTGACTCAGTCCGCTAAACGATTGACTCTTGATTTCCGCTGAGGTCATGATCTCACTGTCCCTGAGTTCCAGCCGCACACTGGGCTCTGTGCTGACCATGGGGAGCCTGCTTGGGATTCTCTGTCTCCCTCTCTTCTTACCCCTTCTGTGTGCACTCTCTCTCTCTCTCTCAAAATAGTTAAAAAAAAAAAAACTTTAAAAATTTTTAAAAATTGGGAACCTAGGAAGGAGTCATGGTGGTGCAGTGAGTAGATTAACTGCATCATTCTGAAAGGTAGGTTAGGCTAAGAGAGGGTATTCTATACCCCCTGTCTCCTGAGAAAGGAGACAAAAGGGCAAAGGGAAGAAGGGCTCATTGTTTTACCAAACGACGTTATGATCAGTTCCAGCATTTACCATCATCATTTGGCTAAATTCGCATGTCATTCTGACCATTACTTCCTTACTATTTTCCTTAAATAAACTCTTTTAAACTTAATTTATTTTTATCTTAGTAATCCACAAACTGAGCAGTTTAATATGCTTATTATATTTTGGTATGTATTCATTAAATACATAATCCAATTTTTAATAAGTGAAATGAAAAAAAAGTCTGCATATGACTTGAAATAATCTTCCACCAGTGAACCTGTCTCACGCTTTGGGAAGCAGGGTTTTATTCTGATCATCCCTTTGGGAGACCTGAAATTTTAATTTCAGGCTAAGCCACCCATTCACAGGACTCTGGACCTCTAGGTTTGGATGTCCTTTAGCTTAGCAATTCTTCGGGAAGCATTTTGTGGGAATTTCAACTTTTATTTTTAAATCTGCCTAAGCCATTTTCACTCATCCCTTGTGGGTGAGTCCTGAGAAAGTTCCCTTTCTTATTTTCCCAAGATGGAGTTAGAAGTCAAGGATCTCTATCCTCCGTCTCTGCCCACAGCCTTGGTGCTCCAGACGTAGCATGTGGAGCAAACACTACTTTCTCCATTGCAGCTTAGTTGGTGCATCAACTATGACATTTGTCTTTTATGGATTAAGAAAAAAAAGAGGCCCCTTTGTGTACTGCTTGTGCTAACTCTCCTGACACATTTATTTTTGATTTATTGCATATTAGATTTCAGGTCTTCAATTTGCATCTTGCCAGCAAATAGCGTCAGAAGGTTATGTCTTAGGATGCGTCTGAGGCTGTATGTACATAACACACAGGCACATTCAAATGGCAAAACTCAAAGATGGAAATAAAGGACACGCCATAAGTGTTTGACCTAAATTGTTTTACCCTTTCTATTGCACAAGTGTTAGAATATAAAGTGGCATCATTTAAAGATACTGGAGGTTACTTCTGAAGTTAATTGTTGGTAGTTGTGTTTTTTTCTGCCCCTGGATTGAAAATAATTACTGACTTTTGGAAATATGTTTTTTATTGCAAAATATACAACACATACCAAAGAGAAGCTTTTAAAAAAAAAGTTTATGTCAATTTTCACATTGTCTCATGATGAATAAAATAAAAGAACATGAACAAATTACTTCTAACAGGACTTTCATCAAAATCATTTATAAAAGTGGGCTTTCTCTCCTCTTTCATTCAGTTAAGGAGCGCTCTTTAGACAGTGATATCCATCTAATAGAATTAATTATTTAGTTTGAAATGTCTTGTTTTGTTATTCATAAGCTTAGATGCCTGGCTTCTGGCTAACCTTAATCAGTTCAGAGTACAACAGTCTGAGCCAGGCACAGCCTCTTAGGCTTTCGGTTTCCTTAACTGGAAAATGGGCACAATAATAACTGAGTTAACAGCTGCCTTGGAGATCTGTTAAGGGAATTGAATGAGAAAATTTATTTGAAACTGGTTTGTAAATTCTATGGGACTATAAAATGGATAGCAACATTGCAACGTATCTATAGCACGCATGTAATATATTTATAAATTGTCTAATTTATATAATATAAATTAGCACATACAGCAATTATTTAATGACAGTCAGTGATACCACACCGCCTTATACATTTAAAGTGTGGCCAGGATTAATAAACATGCTTTTAAATTAAAATATTATTGCCCATCTGTGTCTGAAAGGGCACTGACAAATAGTTATTCTACTGGTTTGCTCTTCAAGGGTATTTCTGCATGATTTGTGATTAACATGGATTTTAATACTGAATTAATTGCTATGGTTGCTTGAAGTTTGAACTTTTATTTTGTATTTTTTAAATGGCTTCTGTTGGAGTCGCCTCGTTAAATTGGGCTGTATAAACATGTAATTATTTATACCAATTCATGTCAAGGCCATGGTTTAATGACTGCCAACTTCCCACTGTTGCAATTTTAGCCATAACAGGTCTTGAGTTATTTGAATTAAATAGTTCTCTGTCTTGAAGCCATACTTTTTGAATTTGCCTTGCAAGTCATACCTTCATTAGATTTTCAAAAGTAAAATTACTTTATACATGTATAAGTTACACCTACAGAAATTTAAACGTGTATGAGATGTATTCACAATTCTTAAAAAAGTTGTTGTTGCTAATTCTGACCTGCAATGTATGTTTCAGAAACAGTAAATAAAACTTTCACTTAAAAAGATGTTCTTCATACTTTAAAATAACTTTAATTTCCTTGGATGTCAGTACTATGTAATTAAGTAATCCCTGTTCTACAGAAAAAAAAGTGTTAGATCTAAGTACGTAATTCTGTCACCACAGTTAACAGAAATGTTATCATTAAGGGTTTTCTACATTCTTGAGGAAGGTAATAAATACCCCCAGGGCTGTCCTTTCTTTCTTTCTTTTTTTTTTTTTTAAGAAGCATTAATCATATTGACTATCCAGTTCTAGCAGGGAAACAGGAAAACACAGAAGACATAGCATCAAATACTTTTGAGGGGGAACGTTTCGTTTGTCAACCTTGGCTACCATGAATGTCGTTAGTAACCAAGATTTGCTATCATAAAGTATCTCTTGTAGTTCTCACAATTTTTAATTCTCTAAGTTGAAATAGACACTCTTTGCAATATCACAATTCCCAAATTTATTCCTGGTTTATAGGTATTTTTTTCTTTTTTTAACAGATAATTTTCTTTTCTTCATGGATAATTTCCACCAATTAATTTAATTTGCCCTATGGGACACAGTTAGTATATGGTGTTAGGACTTGGTTCTAAGCTTGATTTTTTGCCTACTTCTGAATCATTAAGAAAATTCACATAATTGTGTCTTGGTAAACTCAGTATCCACTGAATTTGTTATGTTTTCACCATTAATTCTGGCAAAACGTTTTTACAGCCGTGTGGAATGTTGGCATAATTAGACTTTTCAGGGTAGATCAAAGAAGTTGGTGTCTGAGAAAGGAAAGGTTGACATGACGTACTGTCATGTTTCAGAGCCAAAGATGTACATTAGACCCATTTTCAACAAGCCCAAGCCACTTTCAGAATGTGCCTGATTTGGATCAAATTGTCTTTTTTTCCGCCTTCAGAACTTGGCTTCGCTTATCTGTTTCATATTTTTCTTAGAACAAATGAGCTAAGAAATTCCTGAATAAAAGTTGTGAAACTCCATAATCAGCCACTAAACAAATTTAATTTAGCAGTTTGTCTGAAAACTATTCATCAAAAGGGGAAAAATACACCAGAAAAACATGTGTGGGTCTATGTCTTTTTCCAACATCTCCTAAATGAATTTTCTTGATTGTGTATGCGGAATCATTTGAAGGCACACATAAAAGAAATTTGACATACATGTAAGTGATTGGTAGGCAGAGACAATATTTGTGCTCAAATTTGAGCTAATTTTCTCTATAGCTTCGTTGCTTTTGCACTCATAAAAGATTACATTTAATTCATTCAAGTCAGATGATTTCAGACTTTGTCCCTGTAAGTAATATTAATTGTATTTGAATTGCAAATGACCACAAATCTCATTTTTAATTTCAAGCCTGGGGACCAAAAGATTCTACTAAAATCCAAACAGATGTTCAACATGAAGAATGTTTACAGACTTACTGAATAAAATGTTTTTGGTCACTAAACTTTTATGATATAACAAAAGGTTTTTAAGAAAAGAAACCCATTTTTATGTGTGGCCTCATTTACACAACAATTGTGTGTGCAATCAATTATTAACATTTCTTAGTTTCTACATTATAGAGTTTGGAGGACACAACAAAGGGTTTATAAAGTCTTGACTTCTACTTCTGGCAGGATGGGATAAAAGGGAGAACTTTAACCCTCAAGCCATCAATAAAATTTTATTTATTCAGGGAGAAAAACATAGGAAACAATGGCTTTCAGATCTTGGACAATAAACAGTAAAGGTCAGTGATACTGGAGAAGAGGGAAATAAACATGCTAAGACCTAGAATTGTCTTACCTTACTGCTTGGGGAGATTTCAGGCCATAGTACAGGAGGAAATGGAGGGAAAACTAGGTGGTTATGCTACATTAAGGAGAAGAATTGGAAAGTTTAGGAGGACAAATAGTGGGGGTTCCTAGGACAGGCAAATGGTGAAGATAAAGTTGTACAGAAAGTGAATGAGCTTTAGATATATACCAAGGGTTCCCTCCTCCAAGTTTTCAGGTGAATGCTTATCAGTGAATGCATGTGAGCAAACTACCAGTCCAGGAAAAGAGCAAAAGACAGAAAAATCCTGGAGCTACACTAAGGCTTAAAAATTGATGTCCTTAGCAGTTGTAAAAACTTCATAAAGCATGGGTCATTGAGTACGGTGTTGTAAAAATATAGCCTCAGTAGTAGAGAAAAATCAGGCTTGGACTAAAAGCTTTTCTGCTCCTACCTAGCAAAGCTCAGAAATAAGCTTTGAAAAAGATCAAATTATTTCCACATGACCCGAGAGTACCAGAAAAAAAAAAGGATAAAAGAGAAAAAAATGCTTCTGTACTATTTTTAAATTTTTTGAGTATTTTTATTATTATTTTATTATTTATTATTTTTTTTTTACTGTTTATTTATTTATTTTGAAAGAGAGAGCATGTGAGGGAGGGGCAGAGAGAGAATCCCAAGAAGGTTCCACGCAGTCAGTGCAGAGCCTGATACAGGGCTCCATCTCATGAACCAGGAGATTATGACCTGAGCTGAAACCAAGAGCTGGATGTTTAACCAACTGAGCCACCCGGCATTCCTTTCTGAGTATTTTTTTAAAACACATAATATTTGAAGAAATAAACAGAAAAATTTCCAGAAATAAAAAAAGAAGCTCAGAAAAAACAAAGCACAGAAAAATTACTACAAGAAGGCACATCATAATTAAATTGATTAATACCAGTGATAGAGAAGAAAATCTTCAAAGCAACTAGAGAAAAAAACACATAGTGCATATAGAGAATAAGAATTAATATGACAAATGATTCCTTTTAGGAAACAATGCAAACCAGAAGTCAGTGAAGCAATATTTTTCAACTACTGAAAGAAAATTAGACTGTCAATCTGGAAGTTTAAATCTCATATAAAACCTTTCTAAAAAGGCAAAATAAAATATTTTTCTAGAATACAAAAGATGAAGAGTTAATCACTATTAATCTTTTAATATAAGAATGTCAAAAGAAGTTCTTCAAATGGAAGGAAAATTACACCAAATAGATATTTGGATCTACACAAAAGAATGAAGAACACCAGAATTAGTAGCATGTAGATACATACAAAATTAGTTTGTACAAAAAGATAATCACTTAACCATAAAGTAGTGTAATACCATTTGAAGGTAGACCATAATAAGTTAAAGATAAATGCCAGAAAACCTGAAAGCAAGGGCCAAACAAATACGCACAGGAAGTTAAAACAAATAAACCAACATGGAGATAAAATGAAATCATGAAAGATAATCAATTCTAAATAAGGCAGAATAAGAAGGAAAAAAAGGATCAAAAACCAGACTGAATAAAAAAACAAGTAATAGAATGGTAGATATAAATCCAACTGTTTCAGTAATCACATTATATTTAACAATCTAAACACCTCAATTAAAACACCTCAATTAAAAGGCAGAGATTGTCAATTTCTCAGACTATACAAAAAAGCAAGGCTCCACTATTTGCTGACTATAAGAAACTGACTTTAATGCCACAGAGAAGTTAAAAATAAAAGCATAGAAAATGATATATCATTCTAACACTAATGAAAGGAAAGATGGAATGTCTGTGCAGTATTAGAAAATGTCAGGGCACCTGGGTGACTCAGTCAGTTGGGTGTCTGACTTTGGCTCAAGTCATGACCTCACAGTTCGTGGGTTCAAGCTGCACATTGGGTCTGTGCTGACAGTTCAGAGCCTGGAGCCTGCTTCAGATTCTGTGTCTCCCTCTCTCTCTGACCCTCTCCTGCTTGTACTGTTTTTTTTTTTTTTCTCTCTCTCTCTCAAAAATAAATAAACATTAAAAAAAGAAAGAATGTGATTACAGAGAAAAGAGTTTAATGAGTGATAAAGGTCATTTCATAAAGTAGTCAATTAATCACAAGGACATTAACAATAATGAATGTTTATCTAATAAACTCCCAAATGCATGAATCAAAGCTGTCATAACTCAAAGGATAAATAAACCAATTCACAATTATAGCCAAGTATATCAACACCACTCTCTCTCTGCAATTGATAGAATACGTACAGTGAAAATTTGATCCATAAGGATTGGACACAAAACACCTGAATAATAAAATCGCCTACTTCACCTAGTTGATTATCACTTCACCCAACAACAGGATATGTATTTTTTCAAGCACATATAGAAATTTTCAGAGCAGACCATATTCGAAGCCATAAACAAGTCTCAATAAATTTACAGTATTTGAATAATACAAAAATCTGAGCATAATGGAATTGAATTAACAAAGAAATAATAGGTATCTTCAAAAGGTCTCCAAAGGTTGGGAACTGAAGAACCTACAGCAAAACCGAATAGTAAATAAAAAAGAAAATTAGAAAGTACAGTAAAACCTTGGTGTGCGAGCATAATTTTTTCCAGAAATATGCTTGTAATCCAAAGCATTCGTATCAAGTTGTGATCATGTAACATTCGGCATCATGTACTACTCATATTGGAAGACATTGCTCATTTATCCATTTAAATTTTATTAAAAATGTTTGCTTGTCTTGTAGAACACTCACAGAACAAGTTACTTGCAATCCAAGGTTTTACTGTATTTTGAGCAGAATGAAAATGACAATAACATCAAAAATTGTGTTGTGCAGTCATAACATTTCTTAGAAGAATTTATACCAATGAAAAAGACCAGAAAATTTATAGCATCATTAAAAGCTGAAACATTAGGAGTAAATTAAACCCAAAGTAAGCAGAACAAAAGAAATAATAAATATAACAACAGAAACCAAGGAAATATAAAACAATAGTAACAAAACCAATGACATAAAACTGGTTTTCTGAGAGAATCAATAAAATTTATAAATCACTAGTCAGACTGATTAGGAAAGAAAGATTAGATACAAATTGCCACTATCAGAGATGACAGAGGAAAGGTCACTGCAGAACTTAGGGAAATGGGAAAGGATGATTAGGAAAAATTATAAGTAAATTGATGTCAATATATTCTATAATTTAGGTGAAATGAAAAATTCTTTGAAAGACAGAAACTACTAGAGCTCCTCAGTAAGATAGAAATAGAGATAGAAACAATAGATAAATAGAGATACGTGAATAGCCTACATCCATTAAAGAAACGGAATTACTAGTTACAAATTCTCCCCCAAAGGAAACACCAGAGCCAGATGACTTTACCGGTGAATTCTTCTTAATGTTCAAGTATAAATATTGCCAATTCTACCTAAATGTTTCCAAAAAGCTAAAGAGGAGGAGATACCTCTCAGTGTTTTTAATGAGACCAGCATTGACCTGAATTTGCAACTAAATAAAGACTTTAAAAGAAAACCAGAGAGCAGTCTTCACGTAGATATCAACATATTTAAAATTTAACACATCAGGAAACAGTGCTAAAACTGTGGGATACCTACAGGTAAGACAAACAAAACTCCTAAAACAAAGAACATAAAAGGACTTTGATCTATATCTTGTACTATATATATATATATATATATATATATATATACTATATATATATATATATAACTCCAAGTAGATAATAAATCTAAATATAGAACTAAATATTATAAAATTTTGCAAGAAAATACATGAGAAAATATTTGTGACCTTAAATTAGCCAGAGATTTCTTACAAAAGCTCATAGACCCAAGCCATAAAAGAAAAGTTGTTAAATTGAACTTTATTAAATTAATAGCTTCTGTTACTTGGGAGATATTGTCAAGAAAATGAAAACATGGGATGCCTGGGTGGGTCAATCAGTTAAGCATCTAACTCTTGATATTGGCTCTGATCATGATCCCATGGTTATGTGGGGATAGATCCCCACATCAGGTTCTGCACTGAGTGTGGAGTCTGCTTGCGATTCTCTCTCCCTCTCCCTGCCCCTCCACTGCTCAGTCTCTCTCTCAAAATAAATAAGGAAACATTTTTTTTAAATGAAAATGTGCTCAGATGGGGAGAAAGTATTTGCAAGTCGAATATCTTTAAAAGAACTTTGATTGAGAATACATAAAGAAATTTCAATTATCGGGGTGCCTGGGTGGCTCAGTCGGTTGAGCATTTGACGTTGGCTCAGGTCATGATCTCACAGTTTGTGAGTTCCAGCTGCACGTCGTGCTCTGTGCTGACAGCTTGGAGCCTGGAACCTGCTTCTAATTCTAGGTCTACCTCTCTCTCTCTCTGCCCTCCCCCACTCATGCTCTGTCTATCTCTCTCATAAATAACTAAAACATTAAAAAATTAAAAAAAGAAATTTCAAATACCAACAAGAAAGCTACCAGTCAAAAAATGAGCATAAGATTTAAACAAATTGTTCACTAAATGAAATACAGGGATGACAAATAAGCACATGCGACATGTGCGACGTTGTTAATACCTACAGTAAAAGAAATTAAAACCACAATGGGGTGCCTTTCAATACCTATAATGATAATAATAATTAAAAATAGAACACTAATGCCAAATTCTGGTACAGATGCAGAGAGCAAGTAAAATGTTGCTGCCCTGCTGGTAGGAATGTAAAATGGGGAAGCCTCTTCAGTCAACAGTTTGGCAATTTCTTATATTCTTAAACATACACTTATCTCGTGGCTCAATGCCCCTGCTCCTCATTGTTTAAATGAAATGAAAAATTATGTTTACATACAAGTCTGTACTCAAATGCTTATAGCAGTTCCATTTGTAACCATCGAAGATAGGAAGCAATCCAAATACTCTACAACTGGTGAATAGTGAACAATGTGTGGTATACCCAAACTGTGGAATAAAATTCAGCAAAAAACGAAACAAACTATGGACACATACAATAATGTGGAAGAACCTTGTATTTGTTTGCTAGGACTTTTGTAAAAAAGTACCATAAACTGGATGGCTGGAATGGCAAAAATGCATTTTCTCCCAGTTCTGGGGGCTGGAAATCCTGAAATGAAGAGGTCAGCAGGGTTGGTTTCTTCTGAGGACAAATTTGTTTCATGCTTCTCTCCTAGCTTCTTATGGTTGGCTGGCAAGCTTTGGTGCTCCTTGGCTCATACAAGCATCACCCTGATCTGTCTTCATCTTCACATGGCATTCTCCATATAAGCCTATCTGTGCGCAAATTTCCTCTAGGACACCAGTCATATTAGACTAGGAGACCATTCTATGCCAGTATGACCTCATCTTGACTTAACTAATTATATCCACGTGACCCAATTTTCCAAGTCACACTCTGGGGATTGGGAAGTCAACATATGAATTTGTAGCGAAGCACTTAAACTCATAACAAACCTCACATGCATTATGCTAAGAGAAAGAATCCAGGCTCCAAAACGACATACTTTGTTATTCCGTTTATATACCTTTCTGGAAAAAATAGAAACTGTAGGGACAGAAAACGGAGCAGTGGTTGCCAGGTTGCCAGAGAGGGGGAGGGACTGACTGCAAGGTTGTCGGGAGAAATTTTTCAGAGTGACAAAACTGTTGTATGTCTTGATTGTGGTGGTGGTTATATGACCTCATTTGCTTGTTAAACTTATTTAACTGTACCCAAAGAGGGTGAATTTTAATTATGCTAATTGTACTTTAACAAGAGTGTGGGGAAAAAATGGAAATGGCTATCAGTTACGGATATTTTTCATGTAAAACCTTGCATTTCCAAGAGCAGGAATTCTCATTACTGTAGGGTGATACTGGGAAAATAAGGACTTCCATTCATCACTGGCCACCAACTAAGTACAAAATTGATGCATAGGAAAGTATTTGGGCAAACTAAAAATCTATATAGATGCACAACCATTGAACCATTTATGGAAATGATTCCTAAGGAAATGATGTTGTGTGTTGTGAAAGAAACACAATTTAAGAATCATGGATGAAAGACAAATATAAAAGACAGCACACTGAAAATGGTTTCTAAAGATTTTATTTATGCAAATGTTAGGGGCCATATGCTAAATCTTGCAGTTTCGCCTGCAGAGACCTCAACTTCTGGCCCAGGAGAATTTGTCCAGAGTTATAAAATTATTTAAAGTTATTTCACATAACCAAATCAAGCTAGTCTATAGAACCAAGTAAAGTGTTAAAAAAAAAAACAAAAAACTATCCTCAGTAGGAATAGGTCAGCTATATTATAAAAATGCTTTTGTTATATTTTTAATTCTCCCTTGGGTCAATTATGTCTGTATGAATATGTGTTACCCCAAGAATGAAATTTATGTTGGTCTGGAGCAGAAATATTATTCCTTCTAAGGTCCATCTGGCCATTTTCAGTTTTACTTATTGGCAGGTTTCTAAAGAAGATCCAACATGCTCCAAAATAGATTCTTTCTTGTATTTAAGATTGCATATAAAATTTCAAATGTGTTGTACACACACACGAAAAATTTCAACTTCTTGGGCTCTCCATTATTCTTCAGGCAAAATCTTAACAGTATTTATTTTTAATATCTTTCTTTTTAAAAAATATTTAAGTAATCTCTACACCCAATATGAGGCTCGAACTCATGACCCCCAAATCAAGAATTGCATGCTCTTCTAACTGAAGCAGCCAGGCACCCCAACAAAAGTTTAACTTTAAAAAATGATTTACAAGGGGGTGTCTGGCTGGCTCAGTCAGTTGAGCATCTGATTCTTGATTTCAGCTGGGGTCATGATCCCAAGGTCTGTGGGTTTGAGTCCCACATCGAGCTCCGTGCTGATAGTGTGGAGCTTGCTTGGGATTCCCTCTCCCTCTCTCAATGAATAAATAAACATATTAAAACTGTTTTAAATAAAAAAATGATTTATAAGGTCTTCCATGATCTGGCCCTTGCTTGTCCCACTTGTTCCTTCTGTCATGATTCTCCTGTCCCTCAGTATGCTCAGATTCAACTGGATTTATTTCAGTTTCCAGATTGTGCCACACTCTTGTTTCTTGTGCCTTTGTACATGCTGTTCCTTATTCCTAGAACCTACTGTCCTTTCTTCTAACCAACTTCTACTCAGATTTGAAGTCTTGGCTGAGATATCCCATTTCCTCTGGGAACAAACAACATAATAGGAGTTTTTACAGTGACAACACAGTACAATCACCTGTCCTCCTTGATAGGGGATAGGGACTGAGTCTCTTATTTCTCATTGCATCACCAGGTCCTAACATACAAATGATATACACTGAATATGTAACAATGGATATCATGCAGTTTTTTTTTAATTTTATAATATTTTCACGGGATGAATTTGATTCTGTGCTTAAATGGTTTGTAGAAGAGACCCAGAGATGTGGAGCCCAAAGATTCTGGTGCTTAGGTCCTGAGTTTGCTGTGAATGGGATCTGTAATGAGTTATCCAACCCCCTTGATCCTTAGTTTCTTCTGCTGTAAATGAGGCCAATACAAATACCCTGGTTGCTAGTTTAACTCCAGGAACAAATTAGGTCATGCGCATGAAAGCGTTTCTTTTGAAATGATGAAGCGCTATACATATATGTCAGTTATTTTATTGTCCACATTTCAGCAGAAGTCTCATGAGTAACATTTGGTGGTGGCTGAGTTGTCACTTCTCTTAAATTTCTATCAGCATTTATCAACAGTAACAACAAATGGACACACAAACTAAGTAAAAGCAGTATACTTGTTATGCAAATACCCTGTCATATGCCCTGAGTTGCTAATTCCAAATGTGTTTTTGCTCCTCCTATAAAACAATTTAAGAAGTATCACCACTCTAACCTGCAAACTTCTTATAGCTTACAAGCATGTATAAATCAAAACCCATCCCACATGAATTTGCTTAAAGTTAAATTGGCCAGATCTATTACTAAGACTCCTTTAGTTTTCTTATTGTATCATTTAATATCATTGAAGTGAAGTTTTGAATAATGAAAAAATCATAATTGGGCATAGACTTAGCACCAAGATCAATAGAGGAAAAAGTGTTTTTTTAATGGATTTTCAAAGGCGTTATCTATAGAATATGCTCCATTTAGGAAAGGGTGACATTTGACTAATTAAAACCTAAGATCTCTCCAATGGCTCGGCTTCAACACTGTCTCCTCTTTTGACTGTCAAGGACTGTCTTTAAATAAGGTGTGTTGGGCTCATTGATTTGCATGAGTTCTTCTGGTTTCTGTCATCTAAAAGTCTAAAAGTCATGTCTTACAATTTTGAATGTTTATGGGCTTTGACAGTTCCCATCTGCTGCGGGGATGTCTAAGTGCCCCAAGCCTAGTTGGCAAAACTCAGTGAAATCTTTGTTTTTACTTGATATAATTTAAATTATTTATAGTGGTTATGTCTCACTGATTATTAGAGAGATTTTTTTTGATGACACATGGATTTCCTGTCACCATTTTCCAGATTATGAATAAATGCAAGGCAAAATGACACACACTTCTTATTAACATGAACTTTCTTATATTGTGATTATAATTAGTTGGACTGCAGTCCCTTCATTAGTTATTTATTTATTCACCTTCATTTTCCACTTCATTTTGGAAAGGATTTGTGGTGTTGTCATTTCATTAAGAAAAGTGCAAGGGCAATTGGATCAGAAATGTCAAGTATTCAGAAATTGACGACCTTGAAACAATCACCCTTACAACTCCACAGAGCAAAAATTTAACTATGGCAGAATGGCTTTCCACAAGAAAGGAACCAGGGCAGAGGTCAGCCATGAATGTCACATGTGTCAACATGGCTGACCCACACACCATAGTTGCCAACTCTTTATGCCGAATTCATGGACATTCATGCCCTCTGTACTGCTTTAGTTAATAAATATTTATTAAGAACCTACTGTGTGCCATTGTCCTTAGTTCTGAAGAAAGATAAAGAAAACAGAAAAGATAAGTGTCCTCATGGAGCATACATACTAATAAAACAAGTCACACAATAAATAATAGGCAAGAAAATTTTTTTAAGGAGTTTTGTGAAGGAAATACAGAGAATTATGGCTGAAAACAATGGAGATGGGGAGGTCAGACAGAGAGACAGTCTCCTGAATAAAGCTCCAGGTTGCTCTGTCTCTGTTTGTTGTAAAATACTTTCAAATTAACATGTGAGGTTGTGATATTATATAAACAATGGACCTTGTGCTCCAATGTTATGGATTTAGGTACAACTTTTCACCTGCTGTAAAATGATCATTCTTCCCAAAGACAATATTGACTACCTGGATTTCAGCAATGTTTCTATTCCAATTACTGACTCTGTAATAACAAAATTATGCTACATAATATTTACTAAGTTCTTATGCTATGCATGAGTCATGTCATTCAATCTTTACAAACCATGAGATAGGTTATTTAATTTAACACTTAAATTATCTTTTTTACAAATTTCAATTATACAGCGGTGTTTTCAACTATAGTCACCATGTTATATGTTGGATTCTCAGACCTTAGTCGACACTTGGAAGTTTGTATCTTTTTATCAACTTCTCCTTATTTTCCTTACCTCCCCGCACCCCAGTTCAGGTCCCCAGCAACCACGTTTCCACTCTCTGTTTCTGTGAATTTACTCTTTTTTTTTTTTTTTAAGATGCCACATATAAGTTATACCATGTAGTACTTTGTCTTTTTCTGTCTGGCTTATTTCATTTAGTGTAATGCCTTCGGTATCCATCCATGTTGTCACAAATGGCAGGAATTTTTTTCTCATGGATGAATAATTGTGTGTGTATGTATGTATGTGTGTATATATATCTATAACTATCTTTTATCTATCATCTATCTTGGTATAAAATGGTATGTAGAAATACATATATATATTATATATATACATGTATGTGTATATATATAAACTATCTACCTACATACATACATACATACATAATATATACACGCATAACTTCTTTATCTTCTTTATCCATTCATCCATTGATTGGGCACTTAAATTGCTTCCATGCATTGACTATAGCAAATAATGCTACAATGAACATGGGAGTGCGGACATCTTCTCAATATCTTCTTTTCTTTTCCTTTGGATATATACCCAGAAATGGGATTGTGTGGTCATATGATAGTTATATTTAAAAATCTTAAAGACCCTCTATATTGTTTTCCATAGTGGCTGCAAAAATTTACATTCCCACCAACTGTGCACAAAGGTTCCCTTTTCTCTAACATCCTTACCAACACTTGCAATCTCTTATCTTTTTGGGAAGAGCCATTCCAACAGGCGTGAGGTAATATTTCACTGAGGATTTGATTTGCATGCCCCTGAGGATTACTGATGTTGAGCAACTTTTCACGTAGCTGCTGAGCATTTGTATGTTTTTGGAAAAATGTCTACTCAGTTCCTCTGCCCATATTTTAATTGGATCATTTGGTTTTTATAGTTGCTGTTAGAGTTGTGTGAATTCTTTACATTTTTTATAGTAACTCTTTATCAGATATATGATTTAAACCTATTTTCTCCCATCTCGGAGGACATCTTTTGATTTTATTGATGGTTTCCTTTGTTATGAAAAAGCTTCATAAATTGACATAGTCCCAGTTGTTGATTTTAACTTGTGTTGTCTTTGATTGTGATGTCAAATCCAAAACATCATTGCAAAGAATGATGTCAAGGAGGTTATCCTTTATCTCTTCTCTTAGGATATATGGTTTCAGTCTTTTAATTTAAGTCTAATACATTTTGAGTTGATTTTTTTCATGGTGTAAGATAGGGGTTCAGTTTAATTTTTCTTGCATATGTTATCCAGGTTTCACAACACCATTTATTGAAAAGATTATCCTTCCCCCATTGTATATTCTTGGCCTCTTTGTCATAAATTAATAGGCCATATATGTCTGTGTTTATTTGTGGACTCCCTATTCTGTTCAATTGATCTGTATGTCTGTTTTAATGCCAATACCACAGTGCTTTGATTACTATAACTTTGTAATATAGTTTGAGATCAGGAAGTGTGATACCTCCAGCTTTTTTTTTTCTCAATATTGCTTTAGCTATTTGAGGTCTTTATGCATGAATCTCAAGATTTTGAGTTGTTATAGCATTGCTATATATAGGTATATATTTATTATTATTATTATTTATTATTATGAGAGAGTAGGGGAGACGGGCAGAGGAAGAGAGAGAGAGAATGTTAGCAGGCTCCATGCTCAGCATGGAGCTCAACACGGGTTCAATACCACAACCCTGGGATCATGAGCCAAATCAAGAGTCAGATACTCAAATGACTGAGCTACCCAGGCACCACTTGTTAAACTATTTTTAAATCATTTTGTGCAAGCATAACATGGAAGTAATAGAGTGCACAAATCTTAAGTTTAATATTTAATAAAATTTCATGAGGTGAATACACCAGATATGACATTTCCAATAACGAGAAAATGCCCTTCTAGCAGCTCTAGTTATTACCTCTTTCCAAGAACAGCCACGTTCCTGAGTTCTATCACATTTGATTAGGGAATTTCTTGTGAACACACATTCTTTTACATTGGGCTTATTTTTTCTCCATGACATATCTTGAGATTCATCCATGCTGTTGTATGAAGCAGAAGTTTGTTGCTTTTCATTGATGTATGTTATTCTTTTTTTTTAATGTTTTATTTTATGTTTGAGAGAGAGACAGCATGAGCAGGGGAGGGTCAGAGAGAGAGGGAGACACAGAATCTGAAGACAGGCTCCAGGCTCTGCTGGCAGCACAGAGCCCGATGCAGGGCTTGAACCACAAACCATGAGATCATGACCTGAGCCAAAGCTGGATGCTTAACCAACTGAGCCACCCAGGTGCCCTTTTTTTTAAATGTTTTACTTTATGATGTATGTTATTCTACTGTGTGACCATACCATGATGGGGTTATTCTTTCTACTGTTGATAGACATTTGATAATTTCCAGCTTTGGACTCTGATGAGTAAGACCTGTGGGCATTCTTGTTCATGTGTACATAGGTACTTGTTTTTGTGGGTGGACATTTAGGACTGGATTGTTGATTCACAGGGCATGTTCAGCTTTAGTAGATATTGACAAGTAATTTTTTATCAGTTGATACTCTGTAATGTCAAAGAAACCAAGCCTTTATTAATGACATGGAATAAGAAATTTATTATAGTAGTTAGACTTTATTCATTGATTGAAGCTAGAGAAGAAGTTGAAGATACTGTCATTATATCTATTGTGAAGTTCCAAATCACTCCAAGTCAGCCAGACCAGCAACTGGAAAGAAAAGCTGAAATCAGAAGAGAACAATAACAAACTGGAACTCACAAGGACAACTAGAACCCTCGAGGGAAGAAAGGTTGGAACACTCAAGGAGACCTCAATCGTGTTAGGAAAAAACAAAACCTACTCTTATCACTTGATGTTTCCATTAAATTGAAAGTTAAATTGATAGACGGGCACTTTAGTTTCCAATCTTGATGAGGTGGTTCATCTGCTGGCATTGTTTGCCATACAGTTACACACATATTTGGCCCAGGTCTCGGAGAGGCTGGAGGAAGAGATTATCCAGAGCTGACAAACTGTGAGTGAACAACATATAATAACTGCCACCATACCTGACTTCCTGCAATAACCCTCAGAGCAGAAGAAATATGGTTCCTGACTTACTTCTGCCTTCTGGATATCACTTATAATGTCTTTTCTGGCCAATGTTAACAAAGAATCCTGTGAGAAAATAGCTTAATGTAAAATATAGTTTCAGTTTAGTTGAGTAAACAAAGGACAACACCACCCTTTTCCAAAGCTTGTCACCTTGACATCCGTACACACCTTTGCCTACTATCCTTAACTTCTTAAAAAAATCTTCTTTCTACATAACATGATACAATTCTATTTATACAACTTAAAATATGCTATCCCTATCCTCAAAACAGATAAAATTCTTTAATCAATTTTAAGCTATGTTATTACTCTTCTAGCTGAATTAAATTGCAATTTTGAAATTCTGAGTTTTAATACTGACATATAAGTTCAATGTCTATGAATGTATCTTATGTGAGGTGGTTGAGAAATAGGAAAAGGAAAAACTTTGGTTAATATTTATACAAATAGTCATGTCAAAATAAAGAAGAAATATTCATAACTATCATAGATTTTATTTCCATAACTAGCCACATTATTACAGCTCATATCTTTCAGCTCCATACTTATTCTTTCCCTTAGCAAGCAGTTAGCTTGTCACAGTCCCTTGGCTGGTACGGTGACTCAAACTTTTACTCCTAAAGGATTTGGGCTATTAATAGTCATGCCTATATTGGGTTATAATTTTCCACTGATTTTTTTTTCTTTCTAAGTTTTAATTTAATTGCAGTTAGTTAACATACAGTGTAAATTTAGTTTCAGATGTATAATTTAGTGATTCATCACTTATATACATCATCTGGTACTCACCACAGGTGCCCTTCACAATCCCCTTCACCTATTTAACCCATCCCCCTGCCTACTTCCCCTCTGGTAACATTCAGTTTGTTTTCTATAGTTAACAGTCTATTTCTTGGTTTTCCTCTCTGCCCACCCACCATGTTTATCTGTTTTGTTTCTTAAATTCCACATACGAGTGAAATCATATTGTATTTGTCTTTCCCTGACCGACTTATTTCACTTAGCATGTAATACTCTCTAGTTCCATCCTTGTCATTGCAAATGGCAAGATTTCATTCTTTTTTATGGTTGAGTAATATTCCAGTGTGTGTGTGTGTGTGTGTGTGTGTGTGTGTGTGTGTGTGTTACATCCTCTTTATCCATTCCTCAGTTGCTGAGCACTTGGGTTGTTTCCAAAATTGGGCTATTGTTGATAATGCCACTATAAATTGCAGGGCATAGGTATTCTTTCAAATTAGTATTTTTGTATCTTTTGGATAAATACTAGTAGTGAAATTGCTGGATCATAAGGTAGTTCTATTTTTAACTTTTGGAGGAACCTCCATACTGCTTTCCAGAGCAGACTTATCAGTCTGCATTTCCACCAACAGTGTAAGAGGGTTCCCCTTTCTCTGCATCCTTGCCAACACTTGTTGTTTCCTGTGTTGTTAATTTTAGCCATTCTGACTGGTGTGAAGCACTATCTTATTGTAGTTTTGATTTGTATTTCCCTGATGATGAGTGATGTTGAGCATATGAAAATATGTTTGTTGGCCACCTATACATCTTCTTTGGAAAAATGTCTATGACTTCTTCCCATTATTAACTGGATTATTTGTTTTTTGGGTGTTGAATTTTACTCATTCTTTATATATTTTGGATACTAACCCTTTATCAGATATGTCATTCGCAAATATCTTTTCCAATTCCACAAGCTGCCTTTTAGTTTTGTTGATTGTTTCCTTCAATGTGCAGAAGCTAATATCATCCTCAATGGGGGAAGGCTAAGAGTTTTCATCTATGGTCAGGAACAAGATAGGGATATTCACTCTCAACACTGTTATTTAACATAGTACTGGAACTTCTAGCCATAGCAATCAGATAACACAAGGAAGTAAAGAGCATCCAAATTGGCAAGGAAGAAATCAAAATTTTACTATTTGCTGTTGCAGTAGCCATCTTTCGAGATTTCAATAACCTATGTGACTAGTGTCTACTATATTGGAGTGCACAGATACGAAATTTCACTAGGTAGTCTAGAGTTCATCAGAATCTAAAATTTTGTTGACAGAAACAAAAATTTTGCTAGAGGAATACAAGAGCTGATAATGAGAAGAATCCCCATTTCCACCCATTGATTCTTGGACCAATGAATTTTAAATAGAAAAAGCAGTACTATACATAGGCTGCTGATTTACAACCCACACAGCATCCTGAAAGCCATTATTGAGTCTTCCAAAAGCCATTCCACTATGTTATCAGGAAAGCTGCTTCAGGATGATGAGGGAGATGGTAAGAGACTGTGACTCTGATCAGAATAAAGCTGTGTGGGATACCATAATGTTGAATAAGGATTTCTATAAACTCCTTCATTGTGATTTTGGCCAAAGACTTACGGGCCAAAAAAGCCAATCCGTACTCTATTCTAGTGGTAACAAAATGCTGCTCCTTCCATTGTAGAATGGTCCAGTGTAATCAACCTGTACTCGTTTGCTGCATGACCTCCTTGGGAAATAGTGCAATACTGAGGGCTAAGCATTGCCTCTGCTGGTGGCACTTTGGACATTCAGCAGTGACTTTAGCTGAAATCTCCTTGGTGGGTGTTAGTTTATGTTTTTGAGCTCATCTGTAAACTTTATGCCTAAAATCATAGCCATTTTGTTCATGGACCTATTGGGCAAGGACAGCAGTGTCTGGGGACAATATGATTGATTGACCTCCATAGAATGGATCATCTTATCTAGATGATCATTAAAATCCTCTTGTTTGAGGTTACTCTTTGTTAAGCGTTCACACGAAGAACAGCTAGCTTCATAATCTGTGCCCATTGACAGAACAAATATTCCAATCATATTCCTTTCAAATCTTCAGCCATTCATCCACTCATTAGCTGCTGTTCATTAAGCAGAATAGATTCATACTTCTGGTCATATCTCCTTGCAGACAGAGCAAACAACCAGGTGCATAGCTCAAAGCTTTGCCTACTGGAGGATTTCCCCTCATCACTATTCTCCAGGGCCACTCCAGTGTAAACCTGTATAAATGCCCCCATATCTAAAAGAAGCCATTGTTTTCTTAGTACACTGGTTATAGGGAAATCTCCATATTGTTATGAGGGAAACTTAAGAGGGAGGAGTCAGTGCGGTATGAATATGGCCTGTGGGCATATGGGCCAATTGCTCAGTTGAGCTCAATCTTGTACATACCACTTCCATTTGACAATGAAGTATTGTTGTGCTGTCCAACTTTATGGTTTGAGGGTCAGATGACACCTACTTCACAATGAGCAGCTAAGGTCTTATGACAATCTGGTGGTCTATGATCAAGCATTCACTAGTTGGCTGGCCCCAGTAGTAAGCCTGAAGCTGTTTCTCAAAATGATAATAGTAGCATACAGAGGATGGCACAGTTTTGATCCAAAATTTGAAATGTTTACTATGTGATCTAATTATAGGGTCTTGCCAAAGTCTCTGTAAAGTATTCCAATCTGTCATAGATGTGTCAAGCATCATGAGACCATGCAAGGTCATATCCAAGTGGTAGGGAAGCTGAAGAATTTTTTTTCTGGGCCCTACTCAGATCTAGCAGGTTATCAAGCTACTCAATAAATTGGTGAGAGTAGCATGCCCAAAAGAGGTTTATTGTTCAGCAAAGTCTAAAGTGGCGCACTAAGCATTTTTGGTTCTTTTTTAAAACAATTTTTAAATAATTTTTGTAAAAAAAGGCCATTAGTCTTTTACTTTAAAAAATATTTCAATATGCCTCAGACTACTTGTCCCAAAAAATTCCATTGAAGTGATAGGTTTCTAAATTTTTGTGGGATTTATTGCCTTTTCCTCTCTCATGCATGTATTCTACCAAAAAGTCTAGAGTAGATGCTGCTTCCTGCTCATCTGGCCCAATCAGCATGATATCATTAATGTAATAGATTATCAGTATAATGATGTCTTGTGGAATGAAAATGCCATATAAGTACCTGTAGACAATACTATGGTGTAGAACTGGATATTTAACATGGTTTTATATTACTGTCCCTTCCAGAGGAAAGTAAATTCCAGAAGAAAGGAAATTTCTGATAGTTTATAATGATAGGTGGGGGGGGCAGGGGGGAAGGAGAGCAAAGAGAGAGAGAGAGGGAGAGAGAGGCATTTTTCAGATGCTGGGACTGTGTTGATTCGTTCCAGTAATGATGGTACCTCTGGACCAGCAGCTGCAATTGGATTTCACCACCTGATTAAGTTTACAATAACGCACTACCATCTGCTAAGTTCGATCTGTCTTCTGCTCAGGCCAAATAGAGAAGTTGAAGGACAATGTGGTAGGATCCTGACATTATACCTTTCAAAACCTTGTTAATAGAAACTAGCTCTGAAATCCCTCCAAGAATATGTTACTTGTTATTTTGGTAGGTAGAGACAGCTCTTCTGCAAATATTCATCTGAACTTTTCTACCATATTTGCATGGAGCTACTCATGTACTTGGTCTCTGCTTTTAAGAAGCTAATGGAGATCTGGTGGGGCAGAAGGAGCCGAACATCTCATTGCTGCCCCATGCTAACTAGGTGAGCTGGAAGATAGGTGACAATATACATGACTGTCCCAGTGCCCATCCCCTGTGCTGGCATCAGAATATAGGAAATATGACTATTGCTTTACTTTGCCTACTAATTATCATTTCAAAATCATGAAGATATTTTTTATGTTTTATTTTACAAAAGATCTATAGTTCTTTATTCAAGTTTAGATCTACAATCTATCTGGAGTGGTTTTTATATGTGGTTTAAGATAAGCACCGAAATGCACACTTTTCTCATATTGGTACCCATTTGATTCTGTATCATGTATTAAAAAGAATATCCTTTCTGAAGAAATAAGATAAAAACAGAGGGGAAGGTGAACCATAAGAGACTCTTAAATACACAGACAAACTGAGGGTATCTGGAAGGGTCTTGTGGGGGGGGATGGGTTAAAGGGGGATGGGCATTAAGGAGAGCACTTTTTGAGATGAGCACCGGGTGTCACATGTAAGTGATGAATCACTGGATTCTACTCCTGAAATCAATGATACTACACTGTATGTTAACTATCTTGAATTTAAAGAAATACATTTAAAAAATAAAAAGAATATCCTTTCTTCCATTGCATTGCTCTGTCACCTTAGTAATAAAACAGGTACATGGAATAGAATGTAATTTTTGTACTTTAGTAGGAAGTCATGACACCTGGTAGTGTAAGTCCTTCAAAATTTTTGTCTTCATTATTTTGGCCTTTTGCCTTTTCATATACATTTTAGAATTCATTTGCCAATAGCCACAAATATTCTTGTCAAAGTTTTGGCTAGGGTGCATGGAATGTATACAATAATCTGTTGAGAATCAACATTTTGACAGTATTGAGACTTCCAGTCTATGAATATAGTGTATTCCTCTAATTTTTAAAGTCTTCTCTCGTTTCTTTTAATACAGTTTTTTGGTTTTCTGTCCAAAAGTCATATGCATGCTGGATTTACTCTTAGGTATTTGATGTTTTTGATGCTATAAGAAATGGTATCTGTTTAAGAATTTTTAATAGTCTTGTTACTATGTTGTATACAATCTTTCATCCTATAACTTTCTCCATTTAATTATTAATTAAATTTACTGAAGATTCTTGTTCTCAATTACGTCAAATGAAAATAAATTTCTTCCTTTCTGATTCTTATAATTTCTATATTTTTTTAAATTTCTGTTTTGTACTGTCTAGGATCCCCAGTACACTTTTGACTAAATGCGATGGCAATGGAGAGTTTTGAAACAGCTAGCTGTCCATTGTCATTGTTGTTGTTTATGGTTTCTCTTGATCAGATTGAGAACATTTCTTTCTGTTCCTTGTTTTGTAATTTTTTTAATTAACAGGCATTGATAGCTTTTTCTGCAAATTGCAGATGACCGTATGACATTTCTTTATTTTTCTGATGGTATAGTAAAATCATGTCATATCAGTTGATTTTAGAATTTTAGAATGTTAACTAATCTTGCATTTCCTCAATACACCTAACTTTTCTAACACATTGTTTTGAATGTGACTGCTATCACTTAGTTTGGTATGCATATGCATATATTTGTATTTATGCTCATGAAATTGCTGTTACGTTCTGTTATAATCCCTACACTACAGATTGGAATACAGGTAGAGAGACTCTAAATAAATGATTAAAGACAACAGGCAGTGATTCAGTGTGAGGGAATTTGATTCAAGAATATATTTCCATAACATTAAATTATTAAATAGAAGCTACTGATTATAATGTTTTCAGAAAATGACATAAAATGATGCTGTTCTGTGAAGTCCCATATATTAAAGGTTATGAATTTGTATTTTTCTAGAAATTATACCACTTTGGCAAGTGTGGCAGTTAAATCTATGTGTAATTTGGCTGGGCTAAGTGGATGTTTAGAGAGCTGGTAAAAAATTATTTCTGAATATGTCTGTGGGGAGTGTTTCCAGAAGAGATTAGCATTTGGCTCAGACTGTGAAAGACCATCCTCACTAATGCAAGTGGGAATCATCTGATGCATTGAGGGCCTACATAGAGCAAAAGGACAGAGAAAGGGTGAATGTAATCTATTTGTTTGAGCTGGGACAATTGTCTTCTCCTGTCCTCACATATGTGTGCTCCTGGTTCCTGGACCTTTAGACTCTACTGAATTACACCACTGGCTCTTCTGGTTCTCCAGCTGAGAGATAGCAGATCATGGGATTTCTCAGTCTCCATAATCACATGAGCCTATTTCTATAATACATTCCTTTACATGTATATAATATATATAAATATAATACTATATATTGTATTTATAATATTTATATAATATTATAAATATTATATTATATCCCTAAAACAATATTATATATTATCCTGTTCTGTTTCTCCAGACAACCCTGACCAATATTGGCAAATCTTATTTTTTTTCCATGCAGTGGTAATGCATTTTTACTATGGCTTACAAAACCTTAAATAATCTATCTTCCTGGGTGGCACAGTTGGTTAAGAGTCCAACTCTCGATTTCAGCTCAGGCCATGATCTCATGGTTTGTGAGTTCGAGCCCCAAATTCGGCTCTTTTGCTAACAGCACAGAACCTGCTTGGGATTCTTTCTCTCCCTCTCTCTCTGCCTCTTCCTTACTTATGTGAGCCCCTCCCCCCCAAATAAATAAATAAACATTTAAAAAATCTATCCTCCTTCTCCTTTTTCTTTATTTTTAAAATATAATTTATTGTCAAGTTAGCTAACATACAGTGTATGCAGTGTGCTCTTGGTTTTGGGGGTAGATTCCCATGATTCATTGCTTACATACAACACCCAGTGCTCATCCCAACAAGTACCCTCCTCAATGCCCATCACCCATTTTCCCCTCTCCCCCTACCCCCATCAGCCCTGTTTGTTCTCTGTTTTTAAGAGTCTCTTATGGTTTGCCTCCCTCTCTGTTTGAAACTGTTTTTTCCCCTTCGCTTCCCCCATGGTCTTCTGTTAAGCTTCTTAAGTTCTACATATGAGTGAAAACATATGATATCTGTCTTTCTCTGACTGACTTATTTCACTTAGCATAATTTCCTCCAGTTGCATCCATGTTGTTGCAAAGAGCCAGATTTCACTCTTTCTCTTCTTTCACATACACACACATTCATTATTATTCTTCGGCCATACTAACCACTTGTCATTTTCTGAAGATACCAAAACCAAGTGCACTCCGGTGTTCGTGTCATTGCATGTGACATTCCCTCTGCCTAGAACTTTCTCCCTGTAGACATCTGCATGGCTCAATTCCTCATTTCCCTAGCTTCTCTACAGAAATGCCATCTTACTAAAAAGGACTTCCCTGACTCATGCCACCTTCTAACATAGTATTAGCAGAGAATCAGAGCCTTGTTCCCCCCTTTCCTGCTCACCCATAAACTAGTTCCCTTTACTAGTTCCCTTTACTTGTTTCTTGTCTCCACAGCCTGTATCAATACCCAGGATTGTAAATTCATTTCATTAACTTCTCCAAGATAATGTAAACTCCTTAAAAAAGCAGGGCTTCATGCTGGATCTATTTCTATAGCCCAGATGAGTATCTGATATATTAGACTTTTTTTCATAGATATTTATGGTATGAATGAATAAATAAATGAATGAGTTTCCAAGTGTCAAAAATTACATAACTTCTCAGAAATTTTGCTTTTTATTTTTCTTCTATGAATCTAACCCTGAAGACAGACAAGCTTGGTGCCTTCATTATTATCTTCTTTTTATAGCAATGATTCAGAAGGTGTTGATAGATATTTAACACATCTTTGAGATACATCCTGACTATGCCCAAGGTAACTTGGAGGTGGGAGCATTCATCATATGCCTATGATAAGCTTCTGCTGTTTGCTTGTAGTGCAAGGGGTTCATAATGCTCACTTTATATGCAATATGCTTGAAAAATGAAAGATTATTGTTGATGTTAAAGTAAGATATGCAATATTATATGTAATTCATTTCTCTCAATGTATGCCCTTTAGCTATATTCAACCCTGTCCTTCACACCTAGTCCTGAGATAAATGTAAAAATGGGGGTTCTGTATATAAATTGTGCATCTATCTACCAAATTGATTTCTGGGGCCAAAGAAATAATTGTAATTTATGAGGTACACTTGTGATAGTCATGAATGTTAAGCAGAGCAGATAGGTCTGGGTGACATGACTTTGATTTTTAATTATAGGTCAACTCAGCTTAATTCCATGGTGTGACACTCCATTCCCCTTTCTTTAAACTGAAAGCTAAAAGTGCAAATGAACTAACCTTTGAATGTCAACCTGCGTTCCAGCAGCTAAATATGCAACTCTGAGCAAGTAACTTGACTTCCTGGGCCCTCAATTTCCTAGCCTGGCCCATATAATTTTTAACGTCCATCCTTAAATCTGCAAATATGCAATGGCTCTATATCATCATTTATTAAGGGAACCAGCTTGGGAATTAGAACTTGAATGAGAAGTGTTTTTAGTCCTAAGTGTCCTACACAGCTTTCTGTAAAGAGAGAGGGGGAGAGAAAAGAAAGAGAGAGAGAGAGAGAGAGAGAGAGAGAGAGAGACCTACATCAGAAATCCTTTTTGAAAAAAACATAACCCCTGTTTTAAAACACAACCTTAGCTTGCCAGACCTTGCCTACCTGGGAGGACAGATGAGGTCAGAGTCATAGATACTAAGTTTTATGGGATCTTTCCTTTGACCAGAATCTCACTGTCTTCTTGAATATCATTCTTCTTCTGCTTGAGGATGTGTCTAAGAATCCCTAGGGAGTGTGCTTAGCTGTGGGGAAGGGAGCTGGGGGAAGTCTGAGGGAAAGAGGTTTCAGTGATGTCAACAATAGTAAAGTTACCATGACCTGGTAGAGTTTGGTGCATTGAAGTTAAGATATGGTTACAGACCAAAGAATGGTAGTGGGGGTGCGAGGTAGGGGAGGTAACAAAAGATCAGAAAGTGAGGTGGGACTAGATCAAGCAGGGATTAGTAGAACAGCCATTTTAGCTTTTATGTATGATACCACTGCTCACTGTAAGGCTGAGGTAGAAGGAAGATTTGAGTGCCAAACATCATGCTATATTAGGATAGATCCTTCTCCTACTGCCAACGCCTCCTTAATAGTTCAAGTTCCTCCTGGGTGGTTCCTTCTTACCCAAGTGTAAGAGACCTCCCAACAAGTCTTAGGCCATTCACAGATTTCTTGGAGAATGGCCCTGATAACTCATCAGGTATATGCCCAGTCATGTCAGAAGCACATTTTAGGTACAAGGTGGAAAAACCTGTACTCAGACTACATCATAATATAATATCATAATCAAAATTTGCAATCCCTTCAGGAATCTATAAACTTAAATGCTAAGTGCATTTTAACTTCTAATTGGAGGTTAAAGATTATTTAGATAAGGTTACTGCTTGTGTCTCTCATCAAAAATGGATTTTTCATTAGTTTCTTTGCTATCTGCTTGGCTGAGTCACTGATCCTAGCCCATCTCAGGGCTCTATCCCACAGAGGAAGCCATGCCCCTCTTGAGATAGGTCTCCTTATTAGTCGGACAAGCTGGTACCCTGGGGACTATTTTCAAACTCTCTGAGCAAATATAGGCAAACCCTTTCAGAAGAGTGGGCAGAGAAGTAGCTGGCCTAACTGGAAGCTGATATTTACAACAATGATCTAAATCTTCTGTATCACCATAAAGGTTCACTGACTTTATGCAAACAAGTTGAAGGTGCGCTGCTTTCCCGTTAGCAAAGATGACCAAATACACTCTCGCATGACGTATATGTGGTAAGGCTAGTTAGTAAGGACTAACAAAATACTTGTTTCAGGCACAATGATGAAAACAAATGTCTGCAGTTGGGAAACCTCCAATAGTGAAACCACATTTTAATGAACGGAGATATGTACTACTGAAGTTGTGTTCTAACGGGAAACGTTTATTTGTGGAAACGATGCTTTCTTTAGCAATGCTCTCAAAGCTTGATGAGGAAGGGAAAGGATTAACAAACCGAGGTGTACTATTAATTTCTTTGTAAAATATTTTATGCCACTTAACTATTTTGTGGGTTGACTTAAGTGGGTTTTTTAACGAAAAAATACTGAATGACAGTGCCCTTGAAATTACATGCCTGTAAAGAATATCACAATAGTCCCACAACCAAGTTTGTTTCTGGGGGAAATATCTAGCACAGCTCACTTGAATAGCAATTGGGGGTCTGGGACTCCCCAGTCTGGGACTCCTTTGCGAGTATGTGATTGTGCTCTTGGTTTGATTTGATTTTTTGCAAGGGATGGACTGAGAGAAAAACAGTTTTAACTAAAAATACATGCACAGTTGATTAAAATTTACTAAAGAACAAATCTTCTACAATTTTAGGTCATCTTTCAAAATCAGTCCTCTGTTCTGAATCATCCATTAATTTGTGGAGATTCAGGTTCACCCCCCCCCTTATTATTAAAATACATATTCATAATACTTTTAGAGTTATGCTGTTCTAGTTACAAATAGCTTCTCATTTTCTAGGACATAATTTCACTTTGCTTAAGCACGAATTCTTGACTTAAGATGTTTTTGGTTTTGTTTTTAAAGGGAAAGAATTCATTTGCTGATTTTTTTTCTCCTTATTGAGCTAATCAAGTGATTTCAGGCACATTATTTCAGGCCCTTAATTGATAAGTTCCTGTTGGGTTAATGTTGCCTTTATTTGTTTAAGAGTTGATTCTCTAGGTATTTGACATGAATTTGTAAACATGTAGATTTTTCATGAAAACAGAAAGCTTTAATCACAAAACTGGGAGCAAGACATGGGGGATTGGTACTCTCTGCTTCCCTAACCTCATTCTTTGGCAGAGAAATCCAATAAGTACCCTTTGATTTTTGCCACACACCACTAACAGAGTTATTAACTAAGAGATGTATGTTATTATGTAGGACCTCTCAGCACAGATAAAGATTTAATGCAGGATTCCTCCCCCCGCCCCCCCCCACCACTGATGACAGAATGAAGAATTACACATTGTGGGACGAGTTTTGAAATCCCCAGCAATTTCTGCAAATCTATGGAAGAAATAGTTTAAAAAATAGCTTTTGTCAGCTCATTGTGTTGATTTCAATTGCTTAGAATAGAAGACTATATAAAGCTATGTAAGGGTAGTAACGACTCTGTTGAAATAAAATTTTCTTATATGTGGAGATACAATATAAAATCTAAAATTCAAAGGAAACAAACCGACTATTTTTGATGCTATTGATTCTTGGAAAGTTCATATGGCCAAGGACCAGTGATGTCATAGCATGGACAGAATTGCTCCAATAGGGAAGGTTTGCTAACTTGTATCTGGGGCTTACACTTTATGCATATTATATTTGCTCATTTAATTCTCACAATAATTCTCTGGGAAAAGGGTTACTATTGTTATCTTCATTTTAAAGATGATGGAATTAGGATGTAAAGATTAAGTGCAACCATGTGACCAAGGCTAGAGAGAAAGGGAGCAGAAGAGGGAAAATCTGAACCCAGGACCTCTGACTCTAGACTCTGTGCTTTTCACCACTAATCCATATGGTACTAGTAATAGAATTTGATTACTGTCACACTCTCTGCGGCTGGGCTGCAATGGTGCTGGAACTTGTCTTGGTTTGAGAAGCTGCAAAGACACTCCAAACTTAAGATTTCCCTGATTATTCTAGAATCTTCCACAAGGGTCTGACCCTCTCATCCTATATCGTATCTTGGTAGAAGGTGCTGGCAGTCAGGTTCCTTTCATGAATCTTGTGATGGGAGAGAGGAAGAGATGTGCACACTGACCTTTTTTCAAGCTAAGCCTTGAAGAAGGACAGCTTCATCAGAACAGAATCATGACCATCTTAATAATCAACTGAGGGGGAAAAAGTGATGAAACTTGTTATGCACTTTGTCATGGTCTAGAATAATGGCTTTCTATTAGAAGTTCAGGTACCATCTCAACCAGGGTTTCTTAACCTCAGAACTATTGATATTTCGGAATGAATAATTTTGTTGTTGTTGCTGCTGTTGCATGGGGCTGTCCTGTGCATTGTAAGGTGTTGGCCAGCACTCCTGGCTTCTCACTAGATGCCAGTGGCATCCCCCATGTGACAACCAAAACTATGCCTCCAGACATTTTTTTTAAACGAAAATAAGCTTTATTACATCAAGTAGTAAATACATACAAAGAAGCAAACAGTTTTAATCATTTTCTTCCTGATGTTTGGATCACCTGACAGGAAAGGCAGAACTGAAATCCACACACAGTCTTAGTAGAAATATTTTCGGGGGCTCTCGTTAGGTTTGATAGGTTGCTCTTTCTTCTGTATTTATAACTTGTGCATTTTTAAGTTGACCTCAAAGCATTAACTGTCATGTGGACAAATGCTTAAGCACAAAAGAAGTTACATTGAGCAGAATCCACACCATGTGGCAAACGTATGCACTAGAAACAAAATCCCCTGGAGGCAAAATCATCTCTGGTTGAAAATGATCAATATATATAGTTATATGTGTTTACAGTTGTCATTTAAGTGGGATGAAGGATTTTTATAACTTTGATTAATATTAATAGAGTTCCTATGATTTTCTTTATATTTTTATAAAAATGGGAGTTTTTTCTGTACAGATTAGAATTAGTATTTATCTTTTAATGGATTAGTTGATTTTTTGATTAAGTGGTTTTTAATAGAGTGATTAGTGGCAGGTAAGACAGGAAAGGTAGATTTTTCTCAGAGCATGGAATCACAAAGGGCAAAGCAACCCGAAAGGCTAAGATAATAACTTGTTGAGAAATTCCAGAAACAACTCAATAGGGATATTTGTAATCCAGGCAGAGTGAAAGTTTATCATACAAAAGGGTAGTAAGAGCTCCAACCACTGTATGAACAAACAGTGACAATGGGGACTTCATCAGCTTTCTTGAATGATGAGTATTGTGACATGTAAGACCCAGAAGGCCTATGATCCACTTAATCAATTCTCTCATTTTACAAAGAAACAGTGTGTAGGAAGGTTAAATTACTTGACCAAGTTCCTGGTGGCCAAGATAGGGATAGAAGGTCGATCTCCCAATTCCCTCGTTCTACTAAACATAATTTCTCTGAGGAATGAGTGAAATCTAGCACTAGCGGTCAGGAAGAGTTTTTCATTTTCACCTGTAGGATCAAAGGCTCTCTTTCTTTGCTCATGTTATTTTTTTCTTTTTAATATTTCTGCTAGAATGCTGTCATCCTGTGTTTCTCTTTTGTCAACCAAGTTTTGTTTGTTGTAGAGAAGAGACTATCTTTGTATTATCTCGTTACCTAACACAGTTATGCAAGTGTTTAAAGAAATAATATTCTGTGAACCTTAAGAATGGTGAATTCCAGGCACTGTGGATTGATACAAAGGCTACCACTGCTATGCACCTAGATGACACCCATGTTTTCCCAATATGGGGAAAACTATTATTGGATGCTAATGTTTTATTTTATTGATTTTCCTGTCCTCTCCTCAGATTGTTTCCATGAGCACAGCATTTTTTTTTCTCCGTTGCTCAATCTTGGTTCCCCGGGAACACATAGTGAGTGGTTGGCAAATAGGTGGCCCTTAATAAATGTATCTGTTGCATGATGAAATTGAGCAGTGGATTTGCCAGTGTGGACACAGTGGAAATTTTCAAAATGAATTTACATGCAACACAGTCTCTTGGCAACCATTGGCCAAGCAGAGCATGCATCATAACGTTTAGAAACAGCAGACACAGTCAGCCAGACTTGGATGAATATTCTAATGCTGAATGTTATGAACCATGTGACCGTAGTCAAGTTGTTTAACTCCCTGAACCTCTAAGTCTGCATCTGGAAAAAGATCATAATAAAATATCTCTTAGGGTTCTTAACGAGGATTAAATGAAATAATACAAGTAAATTGATTAGGTGAGTGCTTGGCACTGAATATGCACTTAATTGTGAGCTGGGTGGGAAGGATACTTCTATCCCATGTGGCAATGTTGCCCATGGAGAACGTTTTATTGGCCAAATCCCAGGTTTTGAGAAAGATTGCCATACTGTAAATATCAAGAGTTATGCCAGGCAAGCTTGTCATTGTTTCTAGCATTCATCCCTCCCTGCCATAGGGGTGTAGCATAGGCCGGTGACTAGTGTAAATGGACTAAGAACTTCACCCATGAGCCAGTAACTCTAGATTCATATAAAGAGTGAATAAAACAGTCCTTTGAAATTCAGCCTGAGACCCTTGACACAGCAGTGCTTTCCATAGAAGTCCTGCATGAGGAGAACGTATTGGGTGTTCAGTAACTATCAATAAAATGGACTTGATTTTCCACTTGGCTATTTTCTTTTCCTTTGTGTCAGGGAATTCTAGAGAGCATTGAGAATAAATTACTAAGACATAGTCCTTTCAATTATTATTATTTCAATTATTATTAGGATCCTACCCCTTATCTAAATGAGAAAATAAAATATAGATAACAATAGCAACTAGCTAAAGGATGGAATCTATATTTAAGTGGAGAAAATTGAACATACTATATTTAATTTTTTTAATATTTATTTTTTGAGAGAGAGAGAGAGACAGAGCATGAGTGGGGGAGGGGCAGAGGGAGAGGGAGACAGAACTTGAAGCAGGCTCCAGGCTCTGTGCTATTACTACAGAGCCTGATGTGGGGCTTGAACCCATGAACTGTGAGATCATGACCTGAGCTGAAGTCAGAGGCTTAACTGAATGAGCCACCCAGGCGCTCCGAACATACTATATTTAAATGATGAGAAGGATACTGAGAAATGTTGGTCGTATTTTAATCCATCCCCCACCCCCGTACATACTGTCATCAAGTTATGGTAAATTGTATTACCATCCACTTACTTTTGAATAATGAAGTTATATACTTCCCTGATATGCAACTTTGGGGTTGCATGTATAGAATTTTTGAGTCATTCAAGATGGGTTATGGAGTGAGAACATGGGGTGTTGCAAGATGCTAATGCACAAGGTTGAACCAAACAGCATTGCCTTGAGGGAGATGAAAAAAAGCAAAGTAACAGTCCAGCCTAAGGAGAGCAAGAGGTAGAGGTGTTTTAACAGAAGGCAAATGTGGTCCCTGAGAATGGCTACCTTTTGATGAGCACTGGTATTGCTGAACAGAGTAGATTGTAAAAGATAAAAATAAAATTAAAAACTACTTCATTTGTTTGTTCTTGAGCATGGAAATTGCCTTATGTCTCTGGGGCCACTGTGGACAAGAGGCAGGAAGTCAACAATTTTGAGACTTAAACAGGCTTTGAGCACTCAATGAAAGTATTCGTTCATTCATTTGCTCATCACACACTCACTTATTTATTCCTTTAATGAACATTTTCTATGTTTTAGACAAGAAAAAAATTTGAAATACATGTCTCAGTTGTATCAAAGCTCTTAATGTAAATCCTGGAGATAAAAAAATGTTGGAAAGGTTATAGTAATCCAGAGGTAGTATATTAAAAATAACTGAGCTGTAGCTGTTACTGTAAATGAAGCATAAGAAAAATATAAAAGCATAAAAGTATAGAAGAAATCTTCTTTTTAAAGAATGTTATTTATTAGAAAAAGATATAAAATATTTAATATATAATATAAACATATATACATACAAATGTCTGCATACATTTATTGATGTCCTGAACAAGCTTTAGATCTTTAACAATTATTAATTTTTTTAAATGTTTTATTTATTATTGAGAGAGAGAGAGAGAGAGACAGCATGAGCAGGGGAGGGTCAGAGAGAGGGGGAGACACAGAATCCGAAGACAGGCGCCAGGCTCTGAGCTAGCTGTCAGCACAGAGCCCGATGCAGGGTTCGAACCCACGAACCGTGAGATCATGACCTGAGCCGCAGTCAGGTGCTTAACCAACTGAGCCACTCAGGTGTCCCAACAATTATTAATTTTTTTAAGATAATGATATTACAGAGCTGACACTCTGTATTTGGTTGTTACTGCTCTATCTTGTAAGATAGAATGATGAAAGAAATATAAGACTTTTTTAGATTAAGCCCTCTATCACCCACTTATAACTGGGTGAGAGATGATGAGTATTAGTTCATATTGTTGATTGGCCCTTTATGATCATTGTTTTTTGATTGGTTTGTGCAAATTAAAACTTGAAACTCCAAGGTAAGATTTATAACACCAGGAAGATTTTTATTAAGCCTTGAACAACAACAACAAAATATGTTTGTAAAGTGAACTTTAATTATATTCCTCTGCAAAAAAAAGTTCATATATTACAATTAAATAGAAACTACTTAGAATTAAGAAATTTCTGTTGATGTAATATTCTGAGTTCCCTGAGAAAAGGTAAGCTATTATAGGTAATTGGGATGTGAGAAAATATTTCTTATTTATCACTTTAATAATCAAAATCACACCTAAATTCCATAATCACAATCAGAATAATAAAGGTAAGTCACATTTATGGATCACTTAGGGTGTGCCCAGTTCAGTGTCAAGCACTTGTCCACAAGTCATTTTTCTTAATGATCGCCACAGCCACATGAGACAAGCACATTTACTTTTCTCGTTCTGTAGATGAGATGCTGTGGCACTGAGATGTAGTGTTCTTTGTCCAAAGTCCCACACATGATAAAGTATGGAGGTTGGATTCTCCAAGTCTGTCTGGCTCCTAAACCCACTGGATTAACTATGCTAGATGGCAAAACACAGAAATTACTTTCTTTTTTTAATTAAATTTTTTTAATGTTTGTTTATTTTTTTGAGAGACAGAGCATGAGCAGGAGAGGGGCAGAGAGGGAGAGAGACACAGAATCTGAAGCAGGCTCCAGGCTCTAATCTGTCAGCACAGAACCCAATGTGGGGCTCGAACCCACGAGCCATGAAATCATGAGCTGAAGTCGGATGCTTAAACAAGTGAGCCACTCAGGTGCCCCAGATATTACTTTCTTTAGGGGCACCTGGGTGGCTCTGTCAGTTAAGCGTTTGACTCTTGATTTCAGCTCAGGTCATGATCTCACAGGTTCATAGGTTCCTTGGTTTGAGCCCTGTGTTGGGCTCTGCACTGACAGTGTGCAGTCTGCTTGGGATTCTCTCTCTCCCTTTCTCTCTGCGCGCCCCCCCCCTCCCGTTCATGCTCTCTCTCTCCAAATAAATAAATAAAACAACATAAATATAGAAATTAAGGGCACCTGGATGGCTCAGTTGGTTAGGTATCTGATTCTTGATTTTGGCTCAGGTCATGATCTCATGGTTCACAGGATCGAGCCCCGAGTCCCTTGCTTGGGAGTCTCTCTCTCCCTCTCTCTCTGCTCCTCATCCACTCTCACTCTCTTTCTCTGTCTCTCAAAATAACTAAATAAACTTAAAAAAAAGAAATTCCTTTCTGATGCTATCAGCTGACATTTGCATTAAGGAAAGAAAAAAAAGTCTCACTGCAATTCTTGTTTGATTTCAGAATGTGGAGGAGAAGATGGAGAGGAGAGTGGACTGTCTCTTGATGAATCATACATTCTGTCTCAAAGGGATGTGCCTTTTAAGTCTCCTTCCATTCTGAAGCATGGCTGCCCGCACATCACTAAGAATCTACTTAGTTTTAAGAATATCACATCCAAAACATACAGATTGTTTGAGACAATTTCCCCTAAGTGTGCATTATAGGAAGAAAATCTCAAATGTAACCTCAGAGAAAATGAGATGAACAAAAGAAAAATGGGGAAAAATCAGCTCTATTCCCCCCATCCTGCCCAGCACTCTTCGCCCCAACTGTCTCCATTTGGAAATACTTTCCCAGCCTTCTTATGGTTTGAGCACATACTTAACATTTTGAGAAACTTCTATTTGTCTTAGGCTACAATATCCTACATAAACATCCTCTTCCAACTTATTTAGAACAGCTCCCGTTTCTTCTCACACTCTCCTCTTCTAAGTTCACTATCATTATAACAATCCTATTCCCCAAAATGTAGTCATGAACCCTTAGTAATAGGAATGTAGGGAAGTTTATTTTTGCTTTCTCTAACCCCCAAATGAAATTGCTTTTGCTTTACAGTCTCAGGGGCAGTATTCTTGAATTTCCAAATCTCATTCCTGAAGAATTCCAGGGACAGAGATCAACCAGTTGGCATTATGATCAGGAGCGTGCTCCCTCCTGAAAGCTCTCGAATGAAAAATGCCATAAAAATGAAATTTTAGTCAGAGATCCCAAATTGGATTGACTTCCTCCCTTCTCATTATGCTTGAGCCAGTCAGAGATGATAGCATGCGTTCACATGGGATGACAAGGCAGACAAATATTAGGTTCATCAAATGAAGATGAAAATAGAAAGTGGAGTTGGAAGATAGCCTGAGAGTGAAGATGTGGTTTCAAAGGAAACATCAAATACTTTTGCAGAAGGACACAAATATCAGTTTATGAATAATGCATTATTTGGGTAATAAGTAATTTGGAAATAGTTGAAATTCTTAAGATGATTTGCGAAACTTTATAATATTTTTATTCAGCGTCATCTTGATTCTTTCTTCTAGTCATTCAGCTGGATGGCTGGTCCACTTTTCCTAAAGTTGGTTTTGAGGTTAGTTTCCAAACGATTCTCACAATCCCCATTTAAGTGGCCTCTTAGCATGTCCTCGCCTCCATACTTCTTTGAGTCCACTATCTCTTTACAATGACTCATATCCCCATTTCATATTTTCTATTTGTTAACAGTTTCTGGTACTCTCTACTTGTAGGAACATTTGCTTCCGCTTTTATGGGAGGGAAAAAGATTTGAGCATTGCTCCTTTCTGAGCTGGAATGTCTTGATTATGTAACTTTAAGACATCACCTTTTGTGTTGTCTTTCAATTTTCCCAAAAGTGGTCAAATGTTCAATATCATAGAAAAATGTAATTGTTCCTTCATGAAAATACACAACAAGAACTGATATAAAATATTTGTTTCTCTTTCCCTGTGAAATAAAGCAGCAAAAATATACTGGGCTTATCATTCTAGCCCTGAATGCCCATTTGTTTCTGGGATGATTGAAGTGTTAGTCACCTGTCACAGAGCTTCTACCCACAAGATGGAGAACATTTCAATTTTGAAGGTGTAGCTTGAGTTGTGGTTGTTATTCTGTTCTTGAAAGACCTGTATCTTTACCACACTTGTGAAAATGAAAGAAAATAAGCAAACATGAAGATCCAACCTTTTGAGAATCGGTTGGGGAAGTCATCTACGTGGGATGGGATTTGAAGGCTCCAGAAGACTTTGACTCCTGATTTCTTTCCCCATACATTCTCCATCCCTTCCTATTCAGAGCCAAGTCTACATATGAGGTTAACTCTCTATTTTTAAAACTTGATTTACAACTTTCTAATTTATAGTTTTAAGTTCTATTAAAATGCAAGAGAATCTTTTTTGTTGTTTTGTAAGAAAACGATGCATTTACTTTGCAGAGATAGCACTATGGTCGCTACAGAGCTTGAACATGATTAATATCACATTAAAGTGTTGCCTGGCCCAGATTTGCTTGTGTAGGATGTAGCTTCATTAAGATGCAATCACATTCACTTTCCAAATGAAGCATCTGGAAGAAGGTTTTGATAAGAGCTTGGGGGTGAATTTAAGTACCCAAAGTGCAAGTGGTGATGCCAGTGAATGGGTGAAAGGGCACAGAAGGAGGAGAGAACACACACAAACTTGTCCAACCTTACAATTTTGCTTACAAGGGTTTTGACAGAAGCTTTCATTTATTTTCACCTAACTTGTTGACAGTTTTCAACCCACATTTTAACCTCACCTCAACCTTCAGACTTCAGCTAAGACACATGATTATATAAATACGAGCACCTAGCATACACCAATAACAAACTGTTGGGTCCTGAGAAGCTCAGGTGACAAATGAGAGTCCTGAACTGATACAATTGGGAATTTATTTAAAACCTCATCTTTCATTCAAATTCTGCTTATTCTGTGTTTTGCAGGTAAGACTTTTGCACAGAAGTATCAGAATATAAGTGGTTAATGCTTCTATTAAAATAAGCTTTTAGGGGCATCTGGGTGCCCCTAAAAGCCAGTTAAGTGCCTGACTTCGGCTCAGGTCATGGTCTCATGGTTTGTGATGGTTTGTGAGTTCAAGCCCTGCATTGGGTTCTGTGCTGACAGCTCAGAGCCTGGAGCTTGTTTTGGATTCTGTGTCTCCTCCCCTCTCTGCCTCTCCCCAACTCGTGCTCTGTCTCCCTCTCTCTCAAAATTAAATGAACATTAAAAACAAAAAACCAAAACACAACAAAAAAAGCTTTTAGATGAAGCTGAGTTGTTATTTATTCTTCACCTATACCATATTAATAGTTGGGTACTTTAAGCAAAGTATATAAAGTGTCTTTGTCCCTGAATAATCTATCATATTATTACACATATATATAATACATACACATATATGTAATACACATGTACATAAATGTGAAACAATCTTATTTTCCTTATTAGCTTTAATGACTGGTAACACATGATGTCTTATGAGTCTATGATTTCTAATATTGTTTCTCATTTGACAGAAAAGTTACCTTGGACAACCTATCCCCACACAGAGTTTTACGGCCTGCTTTCCAAATTATACAAATTACTCAGAAGTGAAAACCACAATGGAAATATTACAGAATCACATTCTTGGCCCTAGAACACAATGCCTTGGTTGTTAGCCAATTTTCTTTTCTTCATCGTTCAGAGTAGTTTATAAAAATGTTTTTCTATGCCAATATTGAGTACTGGCACTAACGTGTTCTTTAAATTTATTGCTGGCAGCTCCAGGGTAATTTGGAAGGAACATATTGATATAAACCGAATAGTACATCTCAATCCAGGAGATCTCTCATTATCCTTAAGAGATCGTTACTTTGTATCATGGAGATTCCATCTAAAATGTATGGTCAAAGAGTAAAAGAATGAACTAAGACTTATAGGAACCTGCTGATGGAGCAAAGATGTTACTGTTAATTTAGGGTCTCACCAGGGTAAATTTTCTGTGTCTTAATAGTTTTATTACCGGTGTCATTAAACAGTCATGAAAGAATTTTGTGCAGTGTCCTGGGCATTGATATTTCAATGCTAAAGAAAGGTGACAATGCAAAGAACATATATTCTATGATTAACATCTACAAGAACAACAGCACAGTATTACATTGAAAACATAAAACAGGATTATGTAAAGTTCATTCAAGAATGCAAAGGGGTTTTAAATTAGAAAATCTGCTTATCTACTTATAGAGCTCATCATATTAATAAGTTAAAGAAAGACATGCAACTCATTCAATAGATATTAAAGACGTTTGATACAATTTCATAGCATTTTTGTCAAACAATTTTTTCAGATGATCACATATATTTTATTCATAAGATAGGAATAATAAAACAACCAGATAATTGCATCACAGTGGATGAATTCTCATTAAAATAAAGAACGAGACATGAATGCCACCATTACTGCCACTATCTAGCATTATCCTTTGAGAGCCTGCTTATCCATTAGAAAAGAACAGGAAGAGATGTGATAATGAGAAAAAGAAGGCAAAATTGTCAATAATTGATTTTTTGATTGTCAATATTTGATTTTTTATTGTATATCTATCCCCAAGATAATCAGTTGGGTGGAAGGAAGGGTATTAACATATAAGCCACTAAAATTAATTTACAAAACTCTTTGGATTCCATTTTGACAAACATCAGTTAAAATATAATAGAAACCAACGAAAGTGTCTAAGAATAGGAAGAAATATGTGGCATCTTTATGAATAAAATTATTAAAAAATTTTTGAAGTCCACAAATAAGAATTGGGATATAGACAGCTGTTTTCTAAGGAGACCAATTTTCTTTGAATTAATATATTAATTTAATTCAATTCTAATAAAAATCTTTTTTTCAAGAATATAATCAAATGACGCTTGGGTTGATCTGGAAATGTAAATATCTGATTACAGGCAAACATCTTCTGAAAAAGATGACCATTGAAGGGGGTCATAAAATGTATTGAAGAGCCATGGTCATCAGAAGATGCTGGCACTGGAATATATAAAGAAATAGGGGATTTATATCCAATCTTGTTCCACTGTGATACTCCCTGAGTACCTGTGAAGCAGAAGTATCATTTCCTAGTCATGATTGTTAATCACTTCATAGCCATTATCCTGTAGCTATGTACACAACCAATATTCACTGGAAAATGTACAGTTCTTGCTATTGTGTTCAATCAGCTATTTTTCTTCATATGGATGGACAGATAGTGTAGATGCAAACAAACACCACTTTTTTTGTCAAAGGTGTTGGGGTGCCTGGGTGGGTCAGTCGGTTAAACGTCTGACTTCAGCTCAAGTCATGATCTCGGTTCATGTGTTCAAGCCCCATGTAGGGATCTGTACTGATAACTCAGAGCCTGGTACAGATTCTGTGTCTCCCTCTCTCTGCCCCTCCCCTGCTTGCACTCTGTCTCTCTCTCAAAAATAAATAAACACTAATAAAACTTAAAAAAAAATAATGTCAAAGGTGTTAACTTTTTAGTTTCTATTTCCTATTAAAAAACATACATTTCATAACCAAATATATGTTTTATAATTTTAAAATATTTTTAAAGCAATATATAAAAGAAACACATATTTAGAGGCAAATTAGAAAAAACACACCTTTACCCACCCTAAGATATTCTTCTTTATTCACTGGTAACAATATAAGGGCTAAAATTAGTATATAAGTCTTTAAATTTTACATTTAATTACTAGTGAGTTTGAAATTTTGCCTGTGTTTATGAGCTACTTGTGGTTTCCTGTGTGGATTGATGTTTATATTTTGGACCATTTTTCTTTCCAATTTGAGTTTATTTTTAAAACATTTCTGAAAATATAGCTACATTCTAAGGTTACTAGACCTTTGTTTTTTAAACACGTGGCAACCATGTTCTTATATTGTCCTTTGACTACTTGTAATGCATTTCATCATAGAGAAATTTTAATTTTTATGTAGTCAGATTTACTGATCTTTCCCTTGTGTCTGTCATACTTAATGGGAACTTCTTCATTCTTATATTCATTTATACTTCTCTTTGTAAACTGGTGGTTTCATTTTCACGTGTAAATCTTTAATCCATTTAGATTTATTAGGATGTCAAATACTAGAAGGGAATATAATTTTATTAGTGTTTCCTTCTATTATGAAATGGGATCACATTACTTGATATGAATCAATATAATTTGATATATATCAATATAGACTATATTTCATATAGTGTATATTCATTATTTAATATAATTTGCTATATTAATCAACATTAATTTTAAGTATCATAATATACACACACAAGTTAAACTCTGCAATATCTTCCTTTCTTCCCTCTTTTGGCTACTGGGGAAGAATTGTAATGCTGATGCTGGATGAAAGAAAGCAGCTTCCAAAGAGGCCCAGACGACACCAACTTAGGAGCACATAGACCTGCCACATTTCAAACATAAGCAGTCAGCACTTTGAAGGCCATATTGGAATGGACATTGAGGACTTTTATTTCACATACACTCCAACTCCTCCTGCTCCTCGTATCCCTACTGCAACCATCACCACCATTGGCAGCAAGGCGTCTCCATTATTCCATGAAGAAATCTCCGATAACAATGATGAATCACTACATGCTAAACAATGTCCTTCATTGCTATTTGTATATACACAAAATACCATTGGTGCTATTTTTAGTTAAGATATTACCTAAATTAAAGTATTTTATGTGAACATACACATATTTGCTTGGAGAAGTTTTAATCGTCCAATTTTTCTTCAAGACAACTTTATGTCCATTTGAACAGATTCTCACATGAAAGAGAAGCCTAAGTTACCACTTTACTTATGTGGTCAAAGCAAATGCTATCAGTCATGGGACAATTCGAAATTACTGATATGGTCTAATGTAAAGAAGTAATATTACTGTAATATTACTGCCAGAATGGATAGCATGAACCGAATCATGAGAAAGCACCATAAAGGCTGAAATTTGGTTTGTAATTTTCAAAAATGTCAAGGTTATGACAGTCAAGGAAGACTGAGAAACAATTCCAAACTTAAGAAGATTGGAGAGGTGTGTCAATTAAGTGTGGTGTGTGATTCTGAACTAGATGTTGTTGTTTGTTTGTTGTTATAAAAGTCTTTATTAGTTTAACTGGGAAACTTGAATTAGGGTGTGAAAATTAGATGGTAATGATAAATCTGTTCTGATTTCCTGGTTTTTGTTGGTAGTATTGTATCTACAAGGAAGAATGCTCTTATTTGAAGAATATGACAGTAAACATTTAGGGATGATTGGGTTGGATATCTTGGTGGCAACTTATTTTTAAAAGAAAAGTTAAGAAAAGAAGAGGTATTTCTACAGTATTGTTCTGTAAGTATGAGATAGTTTCAAAATAAAATAAAAAAGAAATGATTAAGCATAGTTTGATAGTCAGGCAAACTGTTAAGGTGTAGTTCTTGATATCCTATACTGTCGCTAGCTTTCTACCATGATCTATCAGTGATGGATACTCATTATTTAAGATATGCTTTCTACCCTTGAAGTGTTCACAGCTTACTCGAGCATTCCATATACGAAAAAGTTTATTTAAGGCTAATGGAGTTTTTCTATGTTCAATAGGCATTTAGAGATTGACAGATGTATGTAGAAATCAAAGGGAGTGCCTTTGGGGAATATTTTGCATGAAATATTTTTTAAGAGGTACGAAGAAACCTCTCTTGCTTGCATCAGTGAATTGTGGTTAAGCAAGGGGCAAAAAGTGACAGTGATGCTGGGTAGGTGATAATGGATGACTGGCCGAGCTACTGGTTGTGTAGCAAGGCTCTGGATGGGAGGTCATGTATTCAGACTCCACAAAATCCAACACTCCACTTCAAAATTGAAATAAGGCACATGGCATGTGGCAGATCTTCATTATTTTTTCTAATGTAGAGAGCTTTTATATGTCAACTATATTATATGTCAATGATTCAGTAATATGTAAGGAAAACTTATATAAACTTAATAAACAAATATATAAGAGAAAAAGAACAGGGTTTTATACTTACAATATTTTTGTAAAGAATAAAAGTGACAGGCTTCTTGAAGCCTTTCAACAATAATCAGCTATATTGTTCTTTCAAACCACACTAATGTTATTTTCTTTATTATTTGTCTCAATCACATTGCACTGCTTGATTTTCCTTCCTGGGCATCACCAGTTACCTATTAGTGATATCCTAATTTCCAGAGGGGATTAGAGAAAAAAAAAGAATTGGAAGATGAATACAAATATGCAAAATCACTAATCTCGAAGAAATCATGTGACATT
This sequence comes from Cryptoprocta ferox, assembly GCA_028646485.1. NCBI lineage: Eukaryota > Metazoa > Chordata > Mammalia > Carnivora > Eupleridae > Cryptoprocta > Cryptoprocta ferox. Next base: position 95,007,991 of record CM053578.1, on the reverse strand, counting down.
AAAAAATGGAGGGAAATACAGAGATAGATCGAGATCGAGATAGAGATAGAGATAGATACATCTTTAATTCACAGTCTTTGCTCCCAATGTTAATTACTGGCCACCTAGAGTTCTGCTGATGCATCTTCAGCTCACAGTTGTGCTGTTGTTTGAACAAGTATGTATATATGTGTGTCTGTGAGCACAAGTCATGACAAAAGAAATAATAGCTTTCACGCTTCTAAAGCATTTTCCTTTTTTCTCGTCTGGAGGATATAAAGTGTTTTAGATGATTTTTGGAGCTGTACTCTAATACACTATCATGCCCACGTCCTTCAAATATCAGCTTTAATATAATAAGTGAGTAGTGCGCCATTGCTATTTTAGATCCACGAGGCTCTTGGGACAGTTGTTTCCCCAAAAAGATTAAGCCATTTCCAGAGTCTGCATCAGCTAACTGGTATTACCAGCTTCCTTGAATCAAGATGGTGCTAATATTTGATATGAATATATTGAGGCCAAGTTAACATATCCCCCTGCCTGGTCAATTTGAATGTTCTACCCACAAGTATCCCCTCTTCATGTCTTTCTTTTTTAAGGCTATTTTTTTATTCGGGGGGGGGGAGGGTAGGGGCAGAGAGAGAGGGGGAGAGACAGAGAGAGAGAGAGAGAGAGAGAGAGAGAGAGAGAGAGACTCCCAATCAAGCTCCGCATTGTCAGTGCAGAGCCTGATGCGGGACTCTATCTCACAAACCTTGAGATTATGACCTGGGCTGAAATCAAGAATCAGATGCTTAACCAACTGAGCCACTCAGGCACTCCATCCCTCTTTATTTCATTGCTTGTACTCAGAATCCCTAAAGTTTTCAACTACTTTGATCAACGTAAAATGGTTCCCAACCCTTGTGACATATTAGAATTATTTGGAAATTGAAAAAAAAGGTCTATGGCTGTTTTTTTTTTTTTTTTAAGAAAAGGTGAATTAATTGATTTAGAGAAAAAGCCAGGTATTGTTACTTTGAAATATTCCCTGAGTTCTAAAATATAATCAGGGGTAAGCATTGGATGGGTTAGCTGGCAAAGGGTTCCTAAAAAGTTGAATTTTCTCATTCATCTTACTGTACTGTCCAAACAACTGATGTATTAATTTTTTCCCCATGGGTGTGGTATACTCAGATTGCACGGTACTTGGAAACTGCTCGATGGTAGGAAAAGGAAACTCCATATTAACAAATAAAGCGAGGAGATAGATGAAAAGTTTGCAGTGAGTGTATTCCCTGGACTAGCTTTAAACAATGAGCTCAAATGTGAAGTTACTGAGCACAAAATAATATTCATTCTAAATAAACTTTCTTTTATTACCCCACCACCTAACATGATCCATGTCTTGCGCTAGACATTTAGGATTGACGGTTGAAGCAGATTCCATCTCTGTCTTTATGGCGCACACAGCATCATAAGGGAGAGTGAGGCAAACACAGGATAAATACCTTGACACTAAACCTGGGACCATAATGACATACAGTGTAGGAGAAGGAAACAGCATATTTGGTAACAGAGAGGGAAAAGCATTATTCTCCCTGAAAAGTTAGATTTCTGTATTTTTTTACGATAATAAACTCCCCACAATTCTTACTTGCAGTATCGCTAGTCCTTATTTACATATATTTTTTCTTCTTTGCTTATTTTTGCTTGCTAAATAACAGAACACCATGATCTGGGAGTCTCACTGTATTTGAATAAAAATGTTTATTTATGAGAACTTAAAAAAAAAAAAAAAACAAATGGATCAGGCTCAGTGAATTCTCCAGAGGCCTCAGCAATAGTTAATTGTTTCCGTCCTGGGGCAATTATAGCCAGCATTTCCCAAGACTATGACTTGGAACTTCTCCAGAGATGGTTGATAGGCCTAACTCCAACAGAAGTTTCCAAGTCAAACAAATCTGGGGAATTATGGATTAAGGAAAGTTACATGTTTGTTTACCTCAGGATTACTTAGATCCTTTAATATACTAGCATATAATACATCTCACTAGAAGAGGGTATTTTGTTCAGGGGTTCTCAAACATAAGGAGCTGTGGACCTTTTTGATTTCTCCCCCCTTAGGACTGGCAGTAATACAGCTCTCTGGGCTCTTCCAGTTATATCTCATAAAAGTCTATGTTTCAATGTCATCCCATCAGAGAAACTTCTGCCAACTGCCGTATCTAAATTAACATCAGGCTCACATCAGTTTCTACCCTCTCACCTTCTCACTTGGCTCTTCACTGTGTGTTTCTCACTCCCCCTCAGAATTTCAGGTCCCTGCTAGAGCAGAGCCCTGCTTCTCTTCAGTGCTTGCCACACAGTAAACATTCACAATATACTTCTTGTTGACTGAGTTGATCCTGGGTCGCCATCTTTAGTGGGTGGCTTTTGTTTCCATGGCCACAAGATGGCTGTTATTAAGGAAGAATAAGGCTACAATAGCATTATGTATGCCATTAGTCTACATCCCCACTGGTCACCAGAGGCTGTGATTGTCACATAGTTGGCTTCACCTGTATTATTTCTTTGGTTCCCTGAGAATTTGAGTTTGCAGCCTTGAACCAGACGTTTCTTAAAGTCATTCCCAGTCTTGAAATGCTATGATTTTATGATCTATGCCTTGCCAGCAAATGCCTTAGACTTATCTGTATACAGAAAGTTTTCACATGTTGCATTTAAATTATTAACTTGATTATTTAAGGGGAAAATTTCCTTTTTTTCTGTTCTGAAGTCATTCTTGGTCCTGTTCACTGAAGTAAAACAAATGCTGTGGAACACGTGAGCGTTCCTCCCCTGGGAAGGTTTGGCATGCAACTATCACGAGTCCTAATCACAGTCTCAGGAACAATGATGATGTGTCACTAGAAGGTCAGGAGGGGAAGCTGTGAGGCTCTAAAGTCTAAGCCAGAGCAAGACTGACGAGAGGACACAGAAAAAAAAAATCAGGCCAGCATAAAAGAAAATGTAGACACCCAAAGGAAATACTTCATGAAATGTGTTGAAAATTGGAATATTTGGTTTTATAAAATATCCTGCCGCCTTCTAGCAATTTTCCATTTTGCCCTTTGATAAGTGACAAATTTCATATCGCACAGGTGACCAATCCCACTAAAAATAGTTTCTTGAGCCTTATCAGTATCATTTATCAGAAGCCGCAGAAAATGTTGCCAGTGCGCTACAGATATCCATTCTAGTCCTATCTACACTCTCAAAAGGCTAGTGGATTTCAGGATGGGCCACGGGGTGAAGCTGATATTTACTGAGTGCCTACTAAATAGTAGGCAGAAGAGGAGACAGGTTCACACTCATCCTATTATTTCTTTCCTATAATAACCCTGCTAACCTATTACAGAGGAGCATATGGCACAAATTTAGGCAAACAACTTGCACCTGCTGATCTTCCATTATCTCTAATCGTATTGGCTTTGGACTGGTTGATACCCTTTTTCATTCATTCAGTGACTGTGTTTAACAACACCCTTAAAAGGTAGTTTCCTCATTCGTAGACAGAGATAATAGTATCTGCTTTGTTGCGAGAAGGCAGGGAGGGAGGAAGGGAGGAAGGAAGGATAAGAAGAAGAGAAAGAAAAAAAAAGAAAGAAAGAAAACCAGAGATTTATATATATATATAAACTTATATACAGAAACTCAAAATCAGACTACCTTTAGATTTCTTAAGAGCAGCACTGGAGGGGCGCCTGGGTGGCTCAGTCGGTTAAGTGTCTGACTTTGGCTCAGGTCATGATCTCACGGTTCGTGGGTTGGAGCCCCGCATCGGACTCTGTGCTGACAGCTCAGAGCCTGGAGCCTGCTTCGGATTCTGTATCTCTCTCTCTCTCTCTGCCCCTCCCCCACTCATGCTCTGTTTCTGTCTCAATAATAAATAAAACATAAGAAAAAAATTAAAAAAAAAAGAGCCGCACTGGAAATAAATACATACATACATACATACATAAACACACAGTAAGTAAATAAATAAAACATTCACTTCAAAACCCTGAAGGAGAATTCTTTTGTCCTTGAGTCTATATCCTGGCCAACTATTAAGAAGGCACGAGGGTAGAATAAAAATATTTTCAGACATGGAGGGGGTCCAAAAATTCACCCAATCTCATGTGACTCCTCTTCTATCATCTCTCTGTTCTCCAAATATAGCTATGCATGCACCCTTCTTTCTTCATAATTATTACAGCCATGCTTTACATGCAATATTCCTTTGAAAAATACTTTTAAAAATAAATTACTAGAGAAAATGAAATATATCCCCAATGTTTATTATTAGCGTCAAGAGACATTAAATTATATTTTAATAAATACGACGTGAACAAAACTAACATAAGGATAAAAAAGAATTACAAAATCTGTACGTTTATCATTAAAAGGGAGTGAGTGTATAAATGATTAAATTGAATCTTTATTACAGTTGAAACTTTCAGGTGTTCCATATATGTAACATAACAATGTTATCAGTGACACAGTGATTCCCTATTTTAGACAGAAACACACATAGTTTAACACACCAAGTTTTTTTTATCAGTGTTTAATGTGTTTAATGTTACAAATGTACAAATACTTTTCACTTGTTAATTTATCCATTCTAGGCTGAATCGGTCACCAGCGATACCCCAGGCTATAATGTATATCTAAAATATTTCTAAATTTTGTTTCAATAATATTTAGGAGGAAAACTAATCTCCCCAAATATGTGACAGAAGGATTTCAAAGTAATTTCATCCTTCTCAGGATATTCATATATTCATTTCCTTTATTTAAAATGAAGGAGGTGCACCTGCGTGGCTTAGTTAGTTGAGTGACCAACTCTTGGCTCAGGTCATGATCCCAGGGTTGTGGGGCCCTGCATCGGGCTCTGTACTGAGAGTGGAGCCTGCTTAAGACTCTCTCTCTCTCTCTCTCTCTTCTCTCTCTCTCTACCTCTGCCCCTTTCCCTTGCTTGCTTGTGTAATCTCTCTCAAATAATATAATTAATATAATATAATATAATATAATATATATACAGGAAATGATCATGTATTTCCAACATTCATCTTTAATTTTTCACCAATAATTTGTTCTAACAGTCTATCCTATAAAGTTTTAATTAAGCTTAAATTATCTTTCAGTGTAAGAAAAAAGATTCCAGATCCATAAATATCTTATTATGTGAACCATTTATAAGTATATGTATATTATATATATGTTTTTCAAACTTGTAACGTATTCAGAAGTAACTTTCACCAAATGTGCTCTATGAAGATTATCCCCTATTTCACTGAAATTGTGTTAAATTACAAAATATACCGTAGCAATCTGCAAAAATTCTTGAAGCAAATCTGCTACCCTAAAGTAGGCTGCATTCCTTCTTTCGAAGAGAGTAAGAACACCAATGTTACCAAACAAAAGAGCAAATCTGAAGTATCTCATTTGTGCCATTAGAACTTGGGACCTCAACTAGTTTTTTATTTTGTAGGAAAACCAAGAGTTTTATCAGTCTACACAAATGATGTGTAGCTGATGAACTGTGAAAGCTGATGAACATCAGCATGCATGGAACTCGACTTAAAATCAGTTGTCATATTATTCCATCATTGGTGTAAAAAAACTAAAATTTAATTCATTAGTGTTTACATAACTCATACAGCATAACCTGGCCACCTCTTTTTTTTTTTCAGGAAGCAATTTAGGAGGAGGAATAGAGCACAACTTCCAGATTGGTCAGAGACAGCATACTCAAGGAAGTTACAAGGAAAACACACACACACACACACACACACACACACACACACATACACACTACACACCCTAGTTGAATACTTGCTACCTGAAGTGCTTGACCATATGATAAAGAACATTCCAGAGTTTTTTTTTAATTCACTTGGAGGACTTGAAAACATTAATGATAATGGCAGAAAATCATGACAGCAAATAAAAAACAAGATACACTTATTAGCTGAGAAAAACAAAGTAAATCATGCTTAAAATGATCATAATGAAAGTCTGATAAGTTTCATGGGAGGATGTAGAGAAAAGGATTCAGGACGTGAGGACATGATGGGATGTAAGGGTGCTTTTTGTTTCTGGCAGAAAGTTAATACACAACGCCTACAAATTATCAATCAAGAGGTAGCAGGAAAACTTTCAAAATGCGAGTATCCCAATAAACTGCTAAAAGAATTGTCAGTAGTCACTTGCGGAGGGTAGGATGAAGAATAGTAGTGAAGTAGTGGACTTCTGATTTCCGGATAAGGTTTGTAAAACATTTTGACTTGTAAAACTCTGCCCATGCATAAAATAATTTAATAAAAGCTGCTACTCTGATTTAGTATTTTTATTCTTCACTTTAGCAAAGCCCTGATCTCCTAAAACATGTTTCAGAGTTTTTCTCTAAGTATATGTCTTTGTTGATCTCTAGAAACTGTTTAAAAAGTACTCAGTTATCCCGACTAAATCCAATGTTCCAATATAATTTTGAGCCATTCTTAAAACTTTTAAGATTTTACCTGAAAAATCAATTGATTTTCATTCCATGGATCTTTGTGTTTAAAGCTCAAGAATTTTGACATTTTAAAGGTTCAGTAGGGGTTATTGCTTTTTGTGCTTATGACTTTAAGTGGCTCAGAAGACTTCAAATTTTCTTTTTAGAAAGTCACCTCACCTCTGAGCAGAGAAACCCCTGCCCCTTAGAGGGAAAGCTTTTGTACTAATTTCAACCAAGAAGAAATGAGGTTAAAGTATTTGGCAATGATACATTTTAGCCTTTGCCAGAATTACAGTTATTGTGCTTTATGTTTATAAAATGTCATATTGTCATGTTTAATATGAAATATAATGTTGTTCTTTGGATGCAGAAGTTAAATTTTATATTAAAGCAGGTAAAAGCAAAGATAAACTTGCCTTCATCAATTTGCTCACAAATTCTGACTCTATCTTTGTGGAGATTTCTTTTCTTTTCTTTTTTTTTTTTTTTTTTACTACAAAGACAATAAAAGCATGAGGCAAGTAGCTTGAACCTGAAATGAATTCCATTCTGTTTAGTGACCTGAAACATTTCCCTAGGAAATTTTTACTTTGGCCACTAGTCCTCCATAACCTGAAACCTTTCATGGCTTCCCATCCTTCTAAATGAAAAGTTATTCCTTGGCTGTAATTTAGAGCCTCTGAAATTCCCAACTGGAATTTGGAGTTGGGGGTGCCTAAGAAAAATACATGGGAAATTGCCTTGAATTATTCGGGAGCAAATGACACTTTGTATTTAAAAGGGAGAAGAGATTGCTTTCGTGTACAATACCTATGCTCCAAGTAAATCATACCCTCTGTCTGAAGATTCACTCTAGGGATCACATTGACCTAGAAGCAATTACATCTACAGGGATCAAGGCCAAGGGGAAAGGGAAATACGCTATAAAAGCCAATTCATTATACTAGTCATCCATTCCCGAAATGGGTGTGTGGTTGCAATCAGGTTAATATGAACATCAGGGTCACAAAGCGTAAGGAGGCCATATGAAATTGCAAGAGATAAAGCGACCTGCTCTGCTTGGGTCATGTCATGGCAGATAGATTTTCATTTTACACTGCTTTGGGAACATATTGTGATGATGCGGGCTTCTGTTCTACAGGCTATGTCCCCAAGACACCTCTGAATCCTCCCTTGTTAGAGAGTTCCAGAAGGCTCTGGGTTTAGGTCCTCCATTGCCATTCCCACACACTTGTTGTGAACAGCGGTAGGGAGCGTAGCAAAACAGATTTTAAGGATCCATCAGATCGTAGTTGATTTCCAGTCTCTGAATTACTCCAACTCATATAGTTTGATTTCATTCAACCCTACCCTGCACCCACCCTTTGGAGGTTTAATTACCAGAACCAGTTCTGCCCTAAAGATGGAGAATCTGAACCACCTCGAAGCATGTCAAGGTAACTAAGCAAGACCATCCCTTTTCTCTGGAAGCTCTTCAATACAGTGAATTTCAGACCAGATTCACAATGATCCCCAGGTTTTCTTAACCTCAGACTCTACATTTCTGTGACTCGTCCAACACACCAGGCACACTAGGTCCAGGAACTTGTCTGGACATTAAAAGAAATCTTGGGGACATGAAAAGAAACCTCAAATGCAAAATACTTCAAACTGCAGTCAGGATCTTTTCTCCCCTTCAGGCAGATATCTTTTTCTGTTCACTTCCACAATTGGGAACATTGTCTTCTGCCTAAATCAACTAAACCAGACACATTGGTCTTTACCTTGAGCTCTATTTTTCCGATGCCTTATTCCCACATCCACTTAATCACCAACTCTTGATAATTCTTACCCTCTCCAGTGTCTATTAATTTATCGTGTCACCTTCCTCCTATACTATTGTAAAATCTTCCTTCCTGCTATGCTCACCTTGCCTGTAGCCTTTTCTCACTCTTCATTCTGCCAATGTAAATCACAAATAGAATGATTGCAATCTTGCAATGGCTCCCTATTGCCTCAGGATAAAGCACATTTTCCTTAGTAAGGCCTGAAAGGCTCCACTGATTTGACCGGTCTTTGCCCTACCTCGTAACTTTTATTCTACCAAGATGTTCCATTCATTTTAATGCCTCGATGATGCTTGTGTTTTCTAAGCAAACTTCTTATGTTTTCTAAGCAAACCAACTTGTCTCATACCTCTGTGCTTTGCAGGTGTTCTTCCCTCTTCCTTGTCCGGCTGGTGGATATCTAGTCTTCCTTCAAAGGCTATTAAGCTTTACTTGCTTGTGGGTGGTGGACAGAGTGGGGCCCAGGACAGCCTAATCTTACTGTCCCACTATGTCATTTTCTTCTGTCTTATTTACTTCTCAGCCCACTGTATTCTGGCTTCACCTGTCACTATTTCTCTGAAAGTGCTTTTGCTAAACCCCAGATGACCTTCAATCTGCTAAACCCAATGGGCCTTTTTTGGAGTTTACCTTACTTGGCACAGCTATGTTGGATACTGTGGATAGCGTTCTTGTTTCGGAGCTCTCCCTACACTACTAGATTGTGGGATCCCCACATTATCCTAATTTTCCTTCCTTCCTTCCTTCCTTCCTTCCTTCCTTCCTTCCTTCCTTCCTTCCTTCCTTCTTTCCCTGACCAGTCCTCTCTCTAATCTTCCTCTGTCTACTTTCTTAATTGTTGACATTCTTAGGCTACATTCTTAGCCCACCTGGTTGCTTACCACCTTAATCTTATCCACATTCATAAATCTTACACTTATCTAATGACCAATTAAACATCTCCATCCAAAAGTCAGACAAAAACCTGCCATCCAACATATTCAAAACTGAGCTATCTTTTCCTCTAACATCTGCTTTACTCCTCCACTCCTTACTAAGTGACATCAAATTCTGCCCATTCAAAATAGAATCCTGAGATTTTCCTTGATTTTCTCATTTTTCCTAAATCCCTAAATCCCAATGACAAGTTCCTGTAGAACACCCCCCCCATACGTGTTGACTCTTTTGTACCCTCTCTGTCCTATGCCACTCTGTGCTAGACTACTGTGTACACTTGCAATTGGTTATGTGTCTTTCCCTGGACCAGCCAATCCCTCCTCCCCAGAACCAGAGTCATTTATCCTCAGTGTATCACTTCCCATCTCATGCCCTTGCCTACAACCTTCAACAGTTCCCTCTTACCTACAAGAGACTGAAGTCCATGCTTGTTACTATCTCAATGTCATTTATCCCCATCTCCTTTCCCTATGTCATCTCTTGCACCATCTACCTTGCACTTAATCAGCACCCACAGTGAGTCATTTCTAATTATCATGCCCAATATGACGCTCCATGTCTATGATTCGGCTGATATTAACACCTCTCCCTGGAATGCCACACTGTCACCTGGGTTAATTCCTACCCATCCCTAAAGCCTCAGGAAGGTTTTTAGCCTGCCTCCCTCTCTTACTTCCAATTCTATTTCATTCACGTACAGATTGGATCATTTTGCTCACTTCCTTGCTTTTTCCCCATAGAAGACTCATTACTTCTACTTGTGTTCTGGGCCCACGGCTTCTTTTCTCCTCTGCAACCTGGCCTCTGAAATTATCCCTTGTTTTTATGTACTGATATAATCTCCAGATCCCCTGCATATTTCCTTTCAGATCCACATGTGATTTCCTCCTCCAATGTTTTTAAGCCTTTCCTTCTACCTTCATCCCTTTTCTTTCTTTTATCATCATACATATTGGAAGAGTATGGCTTCAATTCTCTTCCCCTCAATTTACTCCTCCACCCATAGCAATGTCATTTCAATCACAATACATAACTGAAACTGGTTTCTCAACATCCCCACTTATCTACTGATTTTACACTCAAAGATTGAGTTTTGTCCTTATCCTATTCCATCCCCCGGAATTAATCAAGATGAATGCATACTTCTCTGATACTCTCTTTACTGTAGTTAAACTACAGGACCTCATCTAACTTCTCCTTCTGTATCTACCAGCCCTCCTTCTCCTCCTCTTTGGCTTGTTCCTCTTCTGCATGTCCCATACAGAGGAACCCCACTAAGTACCTATTCCCTCTCCTTTCCTCCTTCTTTCTTTACATTGGAGCTTCAACCATCTACAGATGGTTCTACAGATAAAGTCCAAACATGTATTTTTTCAAAAATTATGTATGTCTTTATTATTTGATTTTGAGAGACAAAGAGTGAGCAGGGGAGGGGCAGAGAGAGAGGGAGACACAGAATCTGAAACAGGCTCCAGGCTCTGAGCTGTCAGCACAGAGTCTGACACGGGGCTCGAACCCACGGACTGTGAGATCATGACCTGAGCCAAAGTCAGACGCTTAAATGACTGAGCCACCCAGGCACCCCCAAACATGTATTTTTAATCTCCACTTATTTTTCTTCTTCTTTTCAAATCCATATTTCTAACTGCCTGTTGAGTATCTCTCAAATTCAGAAAGTATAAAAAGACTAATCATTTCTTATCTTGTTCTTTCCTCTTGTTCTCCTGTCCTCTGTTTTAGAGCCTAAAAGTCATCATTAGAGCAGTCTTTTCCATGACCCCTACACATCCAGGGGATATTCTAGTGCTATTAGTCCAATGTCCACAGTGCCTCTTAAATCCTTTTTGTTCTTTTCATTGCTGTTGCTGTGACATTGGTTCAAAGTCTCTTTTTTAAGCCTTTAAAATAGATGCCTCATCAGTATCTCTACTCTCCAACACATTCTGTATGCTGCCATCATTCCCCTCTCCAAAAGCCATGGTCTGTTCACATCATTTTCCTGCTTACAGATCTGCTTTCTTTTTCCTATTGTGAATAAAATCAGATTAAAATATAAAAATTAAAACAATCACTTTAGTTCAAGGCTTAACGTTTGTCATCATCTGGATCAATCACTTTTACCAGCCTTGATTTTTCCAATTATATCTCAAAATTATTAGAACAACACTAATTATTTCAGAATGTGATATTTACATATCCATGTTATTTCTTTATCTATAAATAATTATTAGGCACTTGCTACATGCCAGATGCTATGATGTGTACTGAGGATACATAATAAGTAAGACAAAAACTTCCCTTAGTATCTATTAGTTCTAGAGCAGAAAAATATTAAATACATAAATACATAAAGTGTAGTACATGTTATGTTAGAGGAAATGTAGGATTTTAAGGTATCGATAGTAGGGCACCTTACCTTATGCCTGTGGTGGTAGTGATGGCGGTATGTTGTGTAGGAAAGTTGATTACAGAAGTAGGTACTATTTAAATTGAGTCAATTAAAGATGGGGAAAATGGGTGAATGGGTTGATTCTGGGCAAGAGAAAAGGAGACACATAATATAAGTATTATAGGTGTTCATTATAGTGATTTGCACAAGTTATAAAGGGGAGGATGCTGACTTTGGTGAAGTGTGTCAGGTAGGAAAACCCTAGATAATGAAGGTACTATCAACCAACACAAATGCCTTGGACCTTACACATCAAGCAATGGGAAGTCTTCTGTTTAAAACAAGGGTGTAATAGAATCATATTTGTAATGGGATGAATCACTGGGGCTGCAACGTGAAGGATAAAATAGAGAAAAAAACCAGAGGAAGTGGGACGGTTCAGGAGCTGTTGAAGAATTTCTTGGGAGCACCACATTGGCCTTACTGGAGTTTTTGTTATATGAACAGAGAAAGGCAGATTGGCTGAGAAAACAGTAAAGAAAAATAAAAATCAGGATTTAGTGATTGCTTTATTGTTGGTGATATAAGATTGAGTAGAATAGATGATGGTTAGTAGACAAGGGATATATAAGTCTGGAACTCAGGAAAGCGATGAGAGCTTGAGATATAGATTTGAAGTTCATTAGCATATATGTTTAGCTAAAGCTATGGAAGTCAATGATATTGACTTTTAAGAATGGTTGAAAGAAGAGGGCAATGGTGGCTCTAGGATGATCAGAAAAACTGTTTCAATAAAGAAGCTGTCAAATATAGCCAAGAAGAGAAATAAGAATTATTTTGGGGGGCATCTGGGTGGCTTAGTTGGTTAAGCATCTGACTTCAGCTCAGGTCACAGTCTCTCAGCTCAGGTCATGATCTCACAGCTCATGAGTTCAAGCCCCACACTGGGCTCTGTGTTGACAGATCAGAGGCTGGAGACTGCTTCGGACTCTGCCCTCCCTCCATTTGTGCTCTGTCTTTCTCTCTCTCAAAAATGAGTAAATATTTAAAAATTTAAAAAAAGAATTATTTTGGAGCGGGGGAAGGAGCATTCTGCGCCAAGGATATCATTAGCGAGCTTGGTGGAAGTGCTCTTAATAGACAGTCAAAATAGAGGCAACTTTGCTTTGTTCATTAACATGCCTTCACATCCATCCCTTGGATGGGACAGGAGGCAACAGTCCTGGCCATGCGCTTAGTGGTGGTTATGGGAAGGGGCAAAGACTATAGGCCACTATACTTCACTTCTGTTTTTCACCATAAGTACAGGTCAACTTTGACATTTCTATCTGTTGAAGTCCCAAGTAGCCTATGAAAGATGGTGGCAGTAAAGCCTTTTTGCAAGTATGATTATCTTAGGCTGTCTACCATAGCTGGCTGTCCCAGATCCCACGCTCTTCTAAGGATAAAACTACCTGTCATCTCCTCTTTGTTGAAATTCCATTCATTTTCAAGAAACAGATCAAATATCACTTCCCCCTAAAGACATCTTTGCTTCACAAGAGAGTCATTGCTTTTCTTCTGCGTTCTCGGAGGATTTTGTATACAAATTCATTGAGTGTTTAAAACATTGTCCTTCATAATGTTGTTATATACGGAGGTCTGCTTTCCCCTCATGGGACTCTGTCTTACTTTTCTTTGCACCCCAGATTTTACCAAATGAGGTATTTAATCCTTGTTTATTACATTAAATTGAAATGTTTATATAGCATGATTTGTCTAATTACAATAAATTATCTTAAAAGTCTAGGTGTAGTTTTTAACGTGGGAGCACTACATTTTTATAGAGAGGAAAAAACACAAAGCAGTTGAAATCACTTCTGTTCCCATCCCATATTATGATGGCTATGGCCTTCAGGTGTAATTCTGAATTAGGTAGACCTCTACTCGTCGCATCTGAGAAAGGCTTGGCTAATACTTTCCTGCACACAGAAGGAAGAGGCTCAATAAGTAATATTCTGTGACTATAGTCTGTGAGCAGCGTTCTGAAAAGTGCACAGTAAGTTTGGATCTGCCACTAAACTGGATTTGCTTTGGATGGGCATCTTACATCATATGACAAATAGGAGAGCAATGGTCTGATTTACAATCTTCACCTTCAAGAACATATTGAAGCTGAATTGTGCTCCTAAGAAATTCTAAGTTAATGTCTAAATGAAGTTTAGGTTTCCTGCCAATCGTCTGCCTTTAAAAATATAATTTTATGTACATGGTCTCAGACCTGGAAAAGCTATGTTTGGTACTTTAAGCTAATTATTGCCAATGCGATGTTGGACTTATGACATGGTTTCTCGGCAATAGGGCAACATTTGAAATCAACTGTCAAATGGATTCTTGGTGTGCATGAATATCATAACATCTGAAAATCAACCAAAAATTTATGTAACTTCCCAATGTGGTCAGTAGCCTTAAAGTAGTTGTGAATTGCTAGATTTTTCCCTTTTTATCCAAAATATTGTCTTTCTGTGAGCAAGCCGATACTTGGCAGAAGACCTGATGAAAATAAGTAATATTGGAAAGTGCTAAGAATTCTTGAAATGTGTCCATGCTTTAATTGCTGTTTGACCCCATTCCTCTTCCCACCAGACAGAGCACAGAGCAAATGATATGATGGATGTCGAATGCAGATTCATAATTCACCACAGTTAGGAACACTTATAATGGCGCATTTTCAAACTCAGTGAAAATGCCCAAGCAGATCAACATCTCATTCAATAGAGTCAGTGCAGATATAATGGAGTATTTTCATCAGTATATTCAGTGAAGCTGAGTAAGGGGCAGACTCCAATTATTTCTTATGGTGATGGAGATAGGGTATGTTCACAAATGCAAATGGGGACATGAATCATATTTGTGTTCTCTCCTACACACACACACACACACACACACACACAGAGATAGACAGGGAGGGAGAGTGTGTGTGTATGTGTTTGAGAAAGAGAGAGGTGATTCTAAAGAAAAAAAATCTATATTTATGTATTAAAAATGGTTTAAGTTTCCTCAAATGTTACACAAGGAAGAGAGTGTCACTGAAAAGACAAATGCCTCTTTGCAAGGGTTTTGATAATGAATTTTAATGAATGAATTCCCTATCATTAATGCTTTAATTAGAATATTAAGCAAAAATTTAATAAAGTGGAATCATTTCTTCAAGCTAACAATGAAACTTTGCTGATATCTGCTTACAGTGGAAACTGACAATAGATATTTTAGACATTTTTAAAAACTGTTCATTGAAAGTTTTCTGTGAATAAATGATTTTTTCCCCCTGTGTCGAAATTCACTGTCAAAATATTTGGGACTGGACACCTGGGGCACTTGCTCCTTTCTTGGGCCCCGCCCCCCCCCCCCCCCCGTTCAAATTTCACATACTGTTGACCCAATCAGTTCCATCTGTTATGGTCAGAACCCACATACAGTCAAATTCCAAGAGAAAAAAATTGGCATCGGCACCCACAGCTTCACATCCCGTTTCATTGACCCCACTGGGTGGTGACCCTCGAACGCTCCAAAGATTCAAGGAGCTGAGCCATGCCTGATCTCCCTCTGCCATCTTTCACTAAGCCTTAGGCAGAGTTCCGCCATGTAGGGCTCATTGTGAATTTTATCTTACTGCTACTTTTCCAGTGTCTTTGCATTTTATCCAGGCTCTGACTGGGGCATGGACGACTCTGCTTTCCATTATAGGATTTCCAGGCATGGGTGTACAGATGAAAAAGCAATGGTCTTTTCCTGGCCCTCAGAAATCATCCTACACAAGCCAGTATTGACCCCCATTGACTCCCATTCTGCAGGCATCTAGAACCACCAAATGTGTGTGTGTGTGTGTGTGTGTGTGTGTGTGTGTGTGTGTTCTTCCAACCTTTTCTTGGAAAGACCCTCCCCATCGATTCTATTTGTTCCCATTATTCAAACTTAGCTGTGTTCTATGTGGCCCAACAAACCATTAGATCCAATGTGGACCAAATTCCAGGGTCTTTTCTCCTGTTTTTTAAAACTATGTGCACACAATTTTTATGGGCTTCACCTCTGTTACGATTGGGCACGCAATTCTGCTGAAGCCACAGTAATTTTGCAAGTCAGCGAGGACTTCTCCAGCCCTGGGTTGGAGTTACATTGGTAACTTTGCTCTAAATTCCCTCTTTCATGGAAAAAAACATGGACGGAAGGCAGAGGAGCATAAATCTTGCAAGTTGCTTTTCCCCGAGACCGGCCAGAAGGAGCCCTAAATGAAGACACTGTGCGCTGCTGGCGGCTGTATTCTTCTCATTTCGATTTCAACCAGTCGTTCCAGCCAGAGGAGCCTTTTTAGAAGGTAAAAGGGGATCAACCAGTTGTTAATCCAGTTGTGACTTCGGTGTTGGGTGCATTTCTTCAAACGGCCAAGTTGTGTGTTGTTCTGTGATTGAGTGCCTTTGTCCTGACAGAGGTTTTCATTTTGTACCTTGCACCATTGTTTTTGGCCGCAGATCAAGCCTCACATCTTTCTGGTCATAGGATTCTTTTCTGCAGGCTCAGGCCGCCGCGTAACCTGAGACGCCTTCATTTCCCAGCAGACAGCACATTAAAGGGAGGACTGCCGGCCAGCTGCAGAGACAGGTGCTGCTCTTTAATTTATACCCGCCCCCATTTATTTGTCCTAAGCATTCCTCTCCCAGGGTTGTTCACAAATGCTGAAGGAATGGGGCCGATGTTATAGGCGCTGGAGTGCGGGATTAAAATGCTTCACCTGCTTGGTAGCTTAGCTCGGTGAACAATGCTTCCAGATGTAGCGCGATTTTTCCGTTGCTTTGTTGGACCCTCGTCAATGAGCGAGAGGGGGTGCGGGGCCGCTCAGCGGGCCACGGCCCGGTGTGTTTCTTACAGATTCAGATTCCATCGCCCCTCTTTGGAGAAGGCTGACTCATGCTGCTCTCGGAGAAACTGGAGAAGCAAAGAAAGTGCTATGATGATCGTCCCCTTTCTTCTTCCATGTTGCAGAGCCGTGAAAACCTGACCCGGTTGAGTCCTATCAAGTTTAATGTTGGTAGGGCAAAGCCAGATCCATTTTAACAGCGCTATTATATAAATGAAAAGGGTCGAATATCACAGTGTTTACTACAGACTCTGCCCTTACTTCAAATATGTGTTTGGAGAGTGTGGTGATTTTCATTGGAGAATGAGCCCATAGGCTGAGTGAGGTGTGGACACGTGGCCTATCACCATGGTCCATTGTTACATCTTCTGGGATTGGCAACAAGGCTTCAGGGGGTTGTTTCTCCTCTTGATCTGAAATTTCACTGTCAAAATGCCTCTTTTTTAAAATATTTGTTGACGTTTATTTATTTTTTGAGAGGGAGAGTAAGCAGGGGAGGGGCAGAAAGAAAGGGGGACAGAGGATCTGAGGTGGGCTCCAAGCTGACAGCAGGAAGCCGCATGGGGGGCTCACGGCTGGAACTCACTGAACGGTGAGATCATGACCTGAGCTGACGTTCATCAGCTGAGGCAGCTGGGTGCTTCCATCAAAATGCTTCTCTGAGTGGCCTCAGTTTATTTTATTTTTCACAAGCCACCCCGATGTTCAACCCTCTGGGTCTTCACACATGGGCTTGGGTAACTCCGGTTATTTTCTCCTTTCCACGATTTGAGGTGGATGGGCATATTTTCCGTAATTAGACTAAAGGCTGTTCAGCACAAATTAGCATTCTCTATCATTAACAGAAGATATCACATTTGTGATTTAGGTAACATGTAAAAAGTACATACTATCCATCAGTGAAACCATGAGACTAACAAGATGACCATAACTTAGGATCATTCCCTCCTGACCCTCGGAATTGTCTCTTTCAAGATGTTTGGATGGGACAATGGCCACACAGGAAAGAATAGCCTGTTCTTGTCTTTTAAAAATTCCTGGAAGCTGGTCCTTCAGGAAAGCGTCAAGTTCTTCATTTAAACACTGTCTTCATCCTTTGACTCTGCCTTGTTTTCCTTATGCAGGAAATCGTGCGGATGATCCAGGTTGGTAGCATGGCTTTGGAAGTGGCCTTTCCACTACATTGTCACTTGTGGCCTTTTGAAAACACTGTGTCTTTGCTATGTTCAGAAATCTCACACAGCCACAAAATGCCCTGCATGCCAGTCACAAACATTATGAAGCACACTCCGTGCATAGGGAGTTCTTATAGGACTTTGTGCCTTTGCTGAGACATTTCTTCTGCCCATACTGCTTCCTCATGCCCTCTTTTCTGGCCTTTTACCCGGATAATTCCTACTTTTCTCGTAGCCCTAAATCAAGCCTCTTCTCATTCGAGAAAACCCTCCAGCCTTTCCTGAGCGGTGTTAGACACTTCCTTCTCTTTTGGGCTCTTTCCCACACCTCACTTCGTCATGCATGACACGACTTTTGCTCTGATCTTTGTTTGCTTTGGATCTTTGTTTTATGTGTCTCACTAGACCATGCATTCCTTGAGGATAAGGATGGTGTCTTATTTATTCATCTTTGTGAACATAGGTCTTTTTTCACATCCCTCCGCCACCCCACCCTATCTTTCATGTGGCTGCCCAGCAGAGTCTCAGACACAAAGTAGGTGCTCAGTTAATACTGGATAAGTTTATGAGCAAAGAGGTGAGTGGATACATCCATACTTGTAATTGATCTTGAAAAGTTTGGAAGGACCAAGGCGGTCTCTAAACGTGTGAACGAGACAGTGAATGTGGGGCATGGAGAAGGGAGTCTCCTCTAGAGTCTAACTCTAGCTGCCTGTTTTCTGGGACTTTACACCAAGTGCTTGAAATGGACCAGTGTTACCCTTCACCCATCATCTTTCTCTCCATCTTTGTATTGCTACTGTGTTCAGGATGGGCACGTGATCAGTGAGACGGTGTAGGAAATTCATAGTTTGGCACCCTACCTCCCCCAACACCTGCTGATCATAGTCCATTTTTTCTAGTATTTCACATTTACAAGTAGAAGATTCATCTTTGCTTCAAAATAAAATAAGGATGGATATATTGGTGCACCATAGATAAATACCAAAGAGCATGGTGTTTTCCTTCCTGTGCAGAAAAGTAGTTATTTTTG
Organism: Cryptoprocta ferox; assembly: GCA_028646485.1. NCBI lineage: Eukaryota > Metazoa > Chordata > Mammalia > Carnivora > Eupleridae > Cryptoprocta > Cryptoprocta ferox. The sequence continues at coordinate 94,989,257 of CM053578.1, read as the reverse complement.
ATCCTACGGTGTTCTTTTTAAAAAAATTTTTTTAACATTTATTTATTGTTGAGAGACAGAGTGCGAGCAGGGGAGGGGCAGAGAGAGCGGGAGACACAGAATGTGAAGCAGGCTCCAGGCTCTGAGCTGTCAGCACAGAGCTCGACGTGGAGCTTGAACCCAGGAACTGTGATATCATGACCTGAGCCAAAGTCAAACACTTAACCGACTGAACCACCCAGGTGCCCCTGACCCCATGGTGTTCTTGTGCTGGTTTGTTTTATCTTTCTTCACCCTCTGCTCGTCTCATGGAGCTATAGGCAAACAACTTCATGGCAACTTTCAAAAATACAGAACAATCATATAAAAAGGGGTGCCATGAAATCCCAGTTTTACATGGGGAGAAAGAGAGGCACAGAGAGGTCAAGTAACTTACCCAAAGGGCACAGAGCTGGCTAGTGGCAAAGCTGGAATTCAAGCCCATTCAGACTGGGTCTAGAGTCTGTGCTACCAACTGTCATGATAAGCTGTCTCTTGTTCAGAAGTGGACTCCACACTGTGCAGAGGACAAATTATTTATAGAGAAGGAAACTGAGCAGCTAATTTAAAGGATCCCTTAGAAATTCTCCACAAAAGGATACAAAGTAGGGAAAGTTAATAGTTTTACTTGTAGTTCCAGACCCTGGTAAATTTTTTGAATGCTCATGCAATTTGTACCTCAAACTAAATAATAATATTTCCTGAAGTAACTAATTCTGTAACTTGGAAAAAAAAAATCTCTGATTCTACTTAACTCATGCAGTGGGCCATAACATATGGCTTAAATGCCTGAGAGTTTAAGTCAAGATACCCTTACATAGTAAAACTACTCTTTTGTTGTTTTACTCTTTCCTTCCTGCTTGGAAAAATCTTAATGTTTAAACCTATCTACAAATTGTATTTTTTTCCCCAGAAAGCAGAGGTCACAGAGATAAACGTCAGCTGTCAGAAGAGCCGCAAATGAAAGTGATGTTCTTTGATAATGGTTTCTGAGAAGAAAGACCATCAGAGCGAAATCCGGTAATCCCGTATTTCTGATTTCATGTCTACTGAGACGCTCAAACTTGAGTGCAGACCTTGGTAAAGTACCGATTGCTGAAAGGTAGCTCTGTCTCCTGGGGGATCTGGAATGAGATCTAGTAGAAATTTTCATTCAAGTTGAATGGAAAACATAAAAGAGAGTGTTCTATGGAACTCAGAAGTCTGGCAATGATGGATTTATTCCATGTGTGAAAGACTTGAATAAGTGTTCTTCCCACGGTTGATTTATTAATTGGTTTATTAAGAAAGTCTCACAAGTTAATATTCCACTACCTGCTTGAAAACAGTTATAAACTCTTAGGTAGAGAGCCCACAAATCAAATATAAATGGACATTCTAACACTTACCAAATGTTTTTACATTTATCTAAATATGTACCTGTAATCTATCTAATAATTTCCTAAGAAATAGTACTGTGCCTAATTTGAGTAGGATATTGCATTTTAATTTTATTTTTAAATTTAGCGATTTCTGAAGAAGATGATCCTGAATTAAGTTACAGGGAAATTATACTCCTTCTTGGAATGTGCCTGCCTAAATCTATGGCGTGAACTATGCCCATTTCTGAAAGGATTCCTTTAATAATATTCTCTCATTTTATGAGATTCCATGGCATGATAGCATGGCCAAACAAATTACCTGGTAGACATAGCTGAATTTTCCATTGTCCTAATTCTTAAATATCTTTCAGATTTTTTTAATAGGAGAAATTCTGTAAGACGATCAAATTCGTTATTTTACTGCTGAACAAAATTGTACCTGAACTCTCTTAAAAGTGCTTCTTTTCATTAAAAAAAAAAAAAAAAAAGCTATAGCAAATGAAAGGCATCTATTATATAACTCCCTGGAGTGGATCCCTCTCGTGTTAGCTCAGATTTTCAGGAAGCTTGAATTCCTCCAATTCCATTTTAATGCCTTTTATTTTTTTCTCATTCTGTTTCAGTGGCAATGAAGAACAGCTGGCCACCATCCTCTGTGATAATAACCTTCGTATAGTTGAAACTCGCATGGTTTTGGACATGGCACTCACAAAAACATCTCCTTGCAAATGATGTAGCTTATTTGGTATTTCCCCCTGTAAATAGCTCGATTCCTTATAGCCAAACCGTCCAGCGACTATCAAATTTTGGCTCTGTGCAGTATAATGCAAGCATTTTCTGCCTCGTCTATTCAGGAATGTCTTCCGAGGAGGTTTCACAATAAAATTTATTGTGTTTAATTTATGACATACAATGTAAGAAGAATGGAATGCTTTTCTGTTAGGATTTGCATTGATAATGAAAGGTTACCATAGTGCCGTCTGCTTTTACCGAATTTGCCAAATTCTGAAGGGGATGCCAATTAGAAGGCGGTAATGTTTCTCGCTGCAACAGATTGAGACCAATACCTGGTGGTGAGGACCCGTCGCTGTTGGCTGGACGCTACTTCTAATTGGGAAAGAAGGCAAATGCTAGATCAACTCAAGTGTTTATGAAGTGATATCTATCATTCCCAGTGCTAGCCACACCCCAAGAAAGCTGAGGAAGTGATTCAGTCTTTCTGAGGTCATCTTTTCTCTTAGTTATCGGGGTAGCCAAAAGTCTGAAAACGCTCACATTTTGCTCTCTTTAGGAAAAAACAACATTGATTTTAGAGGCTTTTGTTATGGAGGCCAGGGGGATTTTCCCATTGCAGCAAAGAGGAAGCTGGGTTTGGATTGGGAAGCCAGACGTTTCTTGGCCTGAGTTTCTCACTTGAATGGGATTCTAGTTTGCCCCCTCCTCACCTCTCCAACCCCCAAGCAGCTAGAAGCCCCACCTCCTCCCTTGGACCATATGGGGAAGCTGGCTCAGTGGCTGTTATTCTACGGACTCCAAGTTCACACAGCTGTTCATTCCCTGCTTAATGTACCGGTAATTACAGCAATGTGCTCTTCTCTTTTTCCAATCATGTAACTTTCTTCTAATGGAAAATGATTTGTTTTTAACAACTTCCATGCATTTTGTTCTTTAATAAGAAAGGGTGTCTCGTGGTACCGGGGGATTGAATTCTCTATAAAAAGCCAAAGTCTCTGTATCAGTTTCCAGCACCATAGGAGGGCTCCGTGGGACTGCCAAAATTGTGGGGGGGGGGACTTAAGTGGGTGTAACTAACTTGATATGAATAGGTCAGTTGGGAAACAAAGCAAGCTTATCGCCTTCTGCACATGGAGGTGGTGAAAGAACATTTTTAAAAAATGTGAAACTGGGAAAAATCAAAAGTACAAATTGAGCTCTTCTTTCATGATCTAAATTCAATGTGCTCTCAAAGGATTTTTAAAACAAATATCTGAAGAGCTTTTTCATTTATCTTAGTTCTCTCTTTTGGAGCATGTAAATTTCTTGCTTTGATGGTTGGCTTGGGTGGAGACTCAAAGGGTAGCAAGGGATGCATCTTTCCCTTGAGCCTTGCCAAACTCTGGGGCACAGATCAAACGTGTGTGTGTGTGTGTGTGTGTGTGTGTGTGTTCACATTATCATGTCATTTTTGGATAAAATGTATCACCCTTGGAATCTCCACCCTTATAGCTTCCTAAATGACATCGGGAATCACTTCACGAGGATCATTTATAAAGCAAAACTTTTCCAACTCAGAATACTTTATTATGGGGCTTTTATTTTTAAAAAATTAATCAATAGTAGTAGCAAAGAAAACCAAATCAAATCCCTGTGTGTGGATGGAAATGTTAGTTCTATACAATACATAAAGCTAATTTGATCTGAAGGGTGAGAGCAAAACTGAATGTTTCCTTTATATGAGAATTCAGAATTCAAGGAAGTTGAAGGCATGATAGACTATGATTGCAAATCAAATATGGCTTATTTGACATTTTAAGGATTCATAGAATTTAAGATTTAGCAGAAGTTATAAAATAGATATTCTGAGCCCCAAATCCCTCAGTGCTAAAATGTATCCATATCTCCTAGGGGCATTAATTTTATTACTTGCGTATTCCCTTTACACTAATAATGGAGAGTAACAAGATGCCCGCCAGAAACCGCCTGTCTTCTGCTCTGTCCCTCTTACCTAGCCCCCCTTCCAGAAATCTTTCAGTTTTTCTTAGAAATTCCTTCAGAAATTTGATGACACCAAAGTGAGGACATTCAAAATACTCCTGTTAGAAGTTGAAAGTAAGTGACTTCCAGATTTACAATCATAACATTGGCAAGACAGTTGATTTCCTCAAGAACTACCACAGTCAAGGCAGCAGTGACGAAGTGCTTTTGTTCTTCTGTCTTTAGTCAGAAGCTACACATGTGGCAAACGACGACGGCGGGATCTGTGCTTCCTCCTTATGAACACAGCGCGTAAGTCTATGTTTGATTTCACCCTTTTGGAAACCATTATTTCCAGCTTTATGAAAAGTAAAAATTCTATTTAATATACTTAAGCAAGTGTTGAGAATGAAGATCTTCAGAATGAGTACCAAGTCTCTAACCCAGGTGTCTATCTTAGCTCAGATTCTGTTTCCTCAGACTATTATATCAGTAGCTTTCAGATTTTATTTTCGAAGGTTTAAGTTATTTTGATACCCATTAGACCATCAAAACTATAAATATGATCTGATGAACGTCGGAATAAGAAGTTGTATGATAAATAATTGTCCTCCTCCTCCTTATTCATTCAGCAAGTACTATTTTGTCTTTTCCAGCTGTATTGGGGAATAACTGACCAATTTGTATATATTTAAAATATACAATGTGATGATTTGATATACATTCTGAAGGATTACCACAGTCAAGTTCGTTAACACATCCTTCACCTCACACAGTTACCTTTTATTATGTGTGTAATGAGAATGATTAATTAAGATCTACTCTTTTTGCAAATTCTAAGTATGCAATACAGAATTATTAACTATAGTCACCATGTTGTTGATTGGATTCCCAGAACCTATCGGTTTTATAACTGAAACTGTATCTTTTGACCAACATCTCCCCATTTCCTCCATCCCCAGCCTGGCAACAACCATTTTACTCGCTGTTTCTATGAGTTCACTTTTTTTTATATTCCGCATATAAATGATACCTTACAGTATTTGTCCTTCTCTGTTTCATTTATTTAACTTAACATAATGCAATCCAGTTTCATCGATGATGTTGCAAATAACAGGATTTCCTTCATTTTTTTGAAAGGTGAAAACTATTCCATTGTATATGGGCCACATCTTTATCTATTCATCTGTTGACAAATGCTTAGGTTAAGTTTCTAAAATCGGTTATTGTGAATAATGCTGCAATAAACGTGGAAGTACATTTTTCTTTTTTCTTTCTTTCTTTCTTTTTTTTTTTTTTTTTTACATTTATTTATTATTGAGAGACAGAGAGAGACAGAGCATGAACGGGGGAGGGGCAGAGAGAGGAGGAGACACAGAATCCAAAGCAGGCTCCAGGCTCTGAGCAAGCTTTCAGCACAGAGCCTGACACAGGGCCCGAACCCACGAACCATGAGATCATGACCTGAACTGAAATCGGACGCTCAACCGACTAAGCCACCCAGGCGCCCCAGAAATACATTTTTTTTCAAGGTAATGATTTTTCTTTTCCTTTGGGTACAATACCCAGAAGCGGGACTGTTGAGTCATATGGCAGTTCTACTTTTAATCTCGTAAGGAACCTCCATACTGTTTTACATAGTGGCTGCACCAGTTTGCATTCCCACCAGGATTACATAAGGGTTCCCTTTTCTCCACATCCTTGCCAGCATTTGTTATCTCTTTTTGATAATAGATATCCTAAAAGATGTGAAGTAATATCTCATTGTGGTTTTTATTTGCATTTCCCTGATGATAAGTGATGTTGAGTGCTTTTTAGTGTAACTGTTGGCCATTTCTGTGTCTTCTTTGGAAAAATGTCTATTCAGGTATTTTGCCCATTTTAAAATAGATTTATTTTGTTTTATTTTCTTTTATTTTACTTTATTTGCTATTGAATTGGATATATGTATTTAGATATTAATCTCTCACCAGATGTATTGTTTGCAAATATTGTTCCCATTCCATTGGTTGCCTTTTCCTTTTATTGATTTTTTTTTTCCTTGGGGCACATCCTATACATGCCACATATGAGTCACTTTTTAGGGACTAAGACTTCAACAGTGAACAAAACAGACAAAAACCTGCCTCATGCAATTTACAATTTAGTCAGAAGAAACAGACAAAATATATCATTAAAAATAGGTTAAATAGCAGTAAGAGCCAAGAAAAGAAAGTATTGTAAAAAAGACAAAAAGCAATGGGTTACAATTTTACCTGAGGTAGCAGAGAAGACCTCACTAATATTGACTTTTAGCATGTATTTGAAGTAAGTGAGATCCATACTACTCTACGGATATCTGAGAAAGCTGTCCAGGCAAAGCGAATAGCAAGTGCAAAGGTCCTGGGGAGGTATAGATCTAGTATGTTCAAAGAGTAGCAAGGAGACCAGGATGCCTGGAGTGTACAATGGGGCAGATGTCAGGAAAAAAGGTCAGAACAGTAGGAGGAGCCAGATCATGCAACGCCATAGTTTATTATAAAGACTTTAGCTTTTACTTTGAGATAAAGGAAGCCATTGGAGACTTTTAAGCACAAAAGTGACAGAATCCAACATACCTTTTAACAAGATCATTTGGGCCGTTACGTTAAGAGTTGATTCAAGGACAGCAAGGAAGGGAGCAGACTCCAGTCAAGGAGCTGTTATAACAAACTGGGTAAGAGGCCAAGGTGGAAAAGCAGAACTGGTAGACATTAATGGAGCTCCTACTGTATACCAGGCACTCTTATAGGCCTTGTGGAGATAGCAGGGTAAAAACTGAGACTCTGCCCCCATGGGATTTACAATCCTCTGAGAGGAACCAGACAATTAACAAATAAGGCAATATAGATATAAAATTTCAAGTGGTGATAAGTTTTATTGAGAGAAACCCAAAAGGAGCTCTGGAACGTGTTTCCCGTGAACAACCCAGCTTATGATGTCAAATACCTGCAAATAAAAGAATGCCTGCAAAGGGGAGACTGGAAAGGCAAGTTGTGGTGTAACCAATCAGGGAATGTCATGCAGCAGTGAAAATGAATAGCTGTAACTATATGCAACATGGCAGGTGGATCTTAACATTATAAATATCAGTGAAAATAAATTCATAGATATTAAAAACATCAGGATGCATTTTTCATAAAGGCAAACACATGTACAACCCAGACGTACACTTTTAAGGGGATACACATAGATGTGTTAAATAATATAAAATAACTTTTCAAAAACTGATACTATAAGATCTGGGATTACAATGATCTTGGATGAGGGGAGGCCAGGAAATGCTTGGAGTGATCACATAGGGCTCTGTGAGCATTCCAGCTTTTATGTTGAAGGTTGGAGTCATAAGTTTAAGTGTATTGTTTTGATGGAAACAAAAAAGAAGAAAGGAAAGCAAGAAAGAAGGGAGAGAGGGATGGAGGGAGAGATGGAGGCACTCACAGGCGTTAATACTGAGTGTATGTCATGGAGCAAATATTAGGATTGATCTGATTTTATGCCCTTGGGGTAAAGGGTTGGGGAGAGTTATCGGGTCGTTATTTGTAGTTTGTTTACTTGTTTTTTTGATGGAGTTGTTAAGGAAGCCCTCTGTAAGGAAATGACATGTGAGCAGAGATATGGATGGATTGAGGAAGAAGTCAGAAGGAAAAGGACAGTGTGTGGTTGGGGAGAAGGAAGAGAGAGGACAAGTGGCAGGTGAATCAGGGAGGCAGCAGGAGTAGGTCTTCTCGGGTATCAGAGGCCATGAAAAACACTTTGAGATTTACTCCAAGGGAACCTGGAAAACCACTGGAAGCTTCTGAGCAGGAGAAACATTACTTGTTGTATATTTTAAAAACATCATTCCTAGAGCATCTTGGTGGCTTAGTCTGTTGAGTGTCCAGCTCTTGATTTCTGCTCAGATCATGACCTCAGTGTTCCTGAGATCGAGCCCTGCATCAGGTTCTGTGCTAACAGTGCAGAGCCTCCTTAGGATTCTCGCTCGCTCGCTTTCTCTTTGCTCCTCTTCCATGCTCTCTCTCTCTGTCTCCCAAAATAAATAAATAAACATTAAAAAAATAAAATAAAAGGATCATTCCTGGGGCACCTGGGTGGCTCAGTCAGTTAAGAGGCCAACTCTTGATTTCAGCCCAGGTCATGATCTCACACGTCGTGAGATTTGAGTCCCATGTTGGGCTGGGCTCTGCTCTGATAGTGCAGAGCTTGCTTGGGATTCTCTCTCTCTCTCTCTCCTTTTCTCTCTGCCCCTCCACCACTCTCCTCCCTCTCTCTCTCAAAATAAATAAATAAGCACTAAAAAATAAAATAAAAATTAAAACAACAAAAAAAGGATCATTCCTGTTGTGGTGTGGGAATGCATATATCAGCATTTTTTCAGCACCTTTGACATTTGGGGCCGGAAAACTCTCTGTTGTGAAGGGCTTTCCTGCACATTGTAGGATGTTTAGCAGCATCTCTGGCCTCTTATAGACCTATGGCACCCTCCATCCACCTGTAACCACCAAAACTGCCTGAGACATTGTCAAGCGTCTCCTCGGAGTAGACTCACCCCTGTTGGAGAATTACCAAACGTAGAAAATTACAGGAGCAGAGAAAGGACATGGGAGAAAGTTGCTATATCCACCGGAGACCACAGCTGTGACTAGGGTAGTGTGCTGGTCTCCCCAACTTTTCTTTGATTTTTACTTTTTTTTTTTTTTTTACTTTTTAATAGTGTTTATTTTCTTTTCAGCTTCAATGAGGTATAATTTACAAGTAAAACCATAAGAAGACATTCAAGATGTTTGCCGTGCTGATTTGACATATGTAGACATTGTGGAAGGAATCCTTCCATCTAGTTGATTAACGCCTCTATTGCCTCACATATTTACCTTTTGTGTGTGTGTGAGAATATTGAAGTTCTGTTCTCTTTATAAATTTCAGTAATTCAATACAGTGTTATCAACTCTAGTCAACATATGCATCAGATCCTCAGACCTTACTTGTCTTATAACATGGCCCCCTCTTTAATAAACACACATTTTCATAGTTTGGGTTTATATCCACATGTCCGGAATTTGTACAGGTTGAGAGCACTTTGAAACCCTTAGAGATGTAAGGTCAAAAATTCATTCACACTCAAAACAAATATTTTTCAGGTGCTATAGAAACAGTATATTTGAGCATGCAATCATCCACATGGCTGTTCTTTAAGGATGAGCTCTAAACTATCCGTTTCTTCTCTTGTTTTTGTCAAGTCTGGTGACTCATTTTCTGACTTGCATTCAGGTGAGTTCTGAAGCTTTAGCTTTGGTCAATTGTTTTTTTTGTTTTGTTTTGTTGTTTATTTATTTACTTACTTTCAAAGAGAGAGAAAGGGTGAGTGGGTAGGGTGAGAGAGAGGGAAAGAGAGAGAATCCTGAAGAAGTTCCATGCTGAGCGTGGAGCCCGATGCAGGGCTCAATCTCAAGACTGTGAGAGAATGACGTGAGCTGACATCAAGAGTCTGACACTTAACTGACTGAGCCACCCAGGCGCCTCAGAGCTTGGTCAATCTTAAAGGCATCCTACTGGCAACAATTTTAACAGAGCACTGTTTAAAGAAAATATCACAGGCACACTACTCATCCATGAAATGTTTACTTCTGAGGACAAGTTTCTTCTAGAAGGTCCAGGAAGCCATGACTGAAATCATTCAAGAATCAGCCTCGTGCTCTAAACACGGTAGGGCAGGAGAGTCAGATGAGAATTGTATTTTGTGTAGGATGCCGAGCCAAAAGACAGGATCCTTGACCTCAGTAGTACAGGGATTAAGGAATATTGAAGAACTTGTAATAGCAGAGCCAGAGAACAGAGTTGACAGCAGGACCCTTGAGTGCTTTCCCGTGAGGACTTCGTTCTGTTCTCACAAAGGCCAGGCATCTGAAAGGTAGAAATGTAAACACAAGGACACCGAGTGGCCTTTGTTCTGAGAGTGAGCTGCACGAGCTTCTGAGTAAACAGTTTTTAGGATTCCCAGAGCGTTCCTGGGAAATGGTTTTACAGGAGAGACAAATCATCCATATGCAGAAAATGCAATGCCACAGAAACAAATCCAATTTCCCTCCCTGACGGGGAAAATGTAATTAAATCCTTCAGGCCACAGTGTTAGCAGTCCCTGCTGCTGGGGGTCCTAGCTCGTGCTCATCGCTGGTGGTTTACCAGATGACATTCTCTGCCAGGCCTGATATGTTAAGGCAACCCCAGCTTTGAAGAGGTCATGGCGCACATGAGAGAAACAAAGAGGATGGATGAGATTGTGGTTTCATTTGCAGAAGTTGACTGTTCATCCCTCATAGCCACACCCGAAATCAGAAGCCCACACCGTGCTTGGCTTTTCCAAAAGAATGATTCTAATAGAACACCCCAAAGAGCTGTGTCAACTCCCCTTTGAGAAGTAGGTGGAGGGGCAGACGTCAAACAACCTAACAACAGAAGTAATTACACTAATATTACATGCTATTGTCACCAGCCAGAGTAGTTCTATGTAATGAACTGACTTGAGCACAACTCATAATGTGATCAAAATACAACTTTACTTTATTTCTCTATTCAGCTGCTCATTTGTATTCTAAAGATGTAATTACTGGCAGTAATGTCATCAAATCTAAGAGGTCTTTGAATTTGCTACTCACTCTTGCTTTTATTTATTTATTTATTTACTTACTTATTTATTGGTCACTTTATATCACACAGTCTCAATTTAGACAATGGAATGTCCTACACAAAAGATGAATCAAATCTGTAGCTTGTTATCAAATAACAAATAGCAAATCTTCTTCCTTCCCAGCATGGGCCTGCTTATGGCTGGAAGTCTCCAAAGAGAAAAGGCCAGGGTAGGCAGGGCTTGGGATGCATCAGTCTTCCTCTCTATAGTGTATCAGTCCTCTTTCAGCTCACCAGCCAGTGTCTGTCCCCCAGGTCACAGCAGCAGGGAAAATGGAGGACAAGTCTTGAGCGAGGCCTCTCCTTAGCATGCTTCAAGTTTTCTGGGTTTAACCGATGATTCAGGGTTGACTTTTTTCCCCTCTGAGTCTTGCATGGGTGTGCAGAAGACCCCACTCCTCCAGTCCCCTTGACTTGGGCAGATGCGTCTCCAATTATGATGGTAGATTGCAAAGCTTTGTGGCACTTAGGAACATGGCATCCATTTCTATCTTCCCCTACAAGCATCCTCAACCATCTATTTGGCCTTGTTAGAAGGACTTGAGAGCTCCATCTTGGTTCTCTCTCCCATGTAGCGTATGTAAATGAGACACATAGACACATGTGCACCCTTACTCCCGAGCTCTGGAGTACAGGCAGGTCCACCCCAGGGCATCTACCCCTACTCTCCTGTTTCAGGCTGCTGTACTTTCCTCGGTCATGAGTCAAGCTGAGCTCACATTTCACACACGTGTCATAGTTGTCTGAGTTGTTACGTGGTCATCCTTCAGTAGGCTTGGAACAAACAAGGTATCACCAGCTTCTTTCCCAAGACAGTTGTTCAGGTGTGTTCTTTTTCCATCCCCTCCATGAAAATGTCTCCAATCTTGAGGTCGATGAAGAGATGTAAGAATCATACCTTAGCTTCTTACCTTTGTAAAATCTGTGTATGGGAACTCTTTCACACAGATTTTGTTACTGATATTATCAGTTTTCTTAGGACCTAATTTAGTTAAGTCAGAAAGAGCCCCCATTTTAACCTGTTGAATTGGTAAAAGAAATTGTGCATAAGGAAAATTATAAAGAAAACAAATTTGATTTTCTATGTTCTCCCATCCTTGGCCTTCCCATATGCTCATTGACCATCCACCTTTCATTTTTATTGGTTCTTTTCACCAGAAAATATAGAAGTTATGGTGCCCCATACAAGACAATGCTACCCCCACTACCACCACCACCTCAGGCAATAGACTTTCTAAACCTTTTATCTCCATTAAAGTTCTTTATCACAAGACACTTCCCCTAAAAATCCAGCACTGCACAGGCCAAGAGACAGTTCTCCAGTATCTCTCTTATGCCACGAACTGTGTAGAGTTCTAACTGCAAAAGATGACAAAGCCAATTCCCTGTACAAGAAGAGTTCCAGGTTTATTCTAGTTATTTCCATTAGGATATGAAGAAATGCATAGTTTTGACAGTATGTTTTGATCAAATGAAAATTTATGTTTGCAAAACCTGAGGATTCATATGTATATTGTGACGTCGTTCAGAAAACTTGAGTCTAAGGACTGAGTGAGAACATGCAGAATGGAATAGGGTGGAACATGCTCCTTTTGGTCACAGGTAAGCCAGTGTCATCAAAAAGATCCTTGTTTATTACAAACCATGAGAATTTTTAATTCATTTGTATTTGTATTTTCTTTCATAGGACAACATCAGGGACACAAACATTTCTACTCAAACCCCTATATGGTACTAAAAGAATACCAAGTGACTAGGGTTACAATTGAATAAATTAAAAATTACTCTTTTAAAGAATTGGTATTCCCCCTTTCAATCCCTTCAATATCACCTGAAATTCCAGTGCTAGGAAGTCAGAAAATTTAACAACCACTGATTCATTCGTTATTAAAGAAAACATTATAAACTCCTTTGGATTGACCTATTAGTTGTTGATTTTAAGGTTAATGGTTGACATTAGTTTTTCTTAACCTTCCAGGATACATTTGCATTTTAGGCTTTAAAAAAATTAAAATGTCCTTAAACCTGAAGGACGTGGCTAAATAAACAGTTGAGGAATGATGGCAAAACCAGCTATGGAGATTTTTTGATAGAGTGATTACAAGTACTAGCCAGTCTCCCCTACTCAAGAAACACACCTGAGTCTCCAGCTGGTACTTGGGAACACTCACAATAAAAAACTGAGGTTATTTGAAGGACAGCTTTTGACTGTGGCATTCCTTTAAACAGGACCACATCTTAGCCAATAAAGACCAGGACCGAGGACTTAAATATTTAACCATTCTTTTTTGAAAAGATAGGACATTGAATATGTAAGATACAATTTTTTTTTTAGCTTTGAGTCCATTTTCCATTTTGAGAAATCATCTCATTATGTGTTGCTGAACTGGGGACAAGATGTCAAGAACTGGAAAAAATATTGATCAAGAAAGGCCAAGAATTGATAAAACTCCATCTGGTCCTGTCCCTGTGATGTGATCCCTCCCTAGAGAAAGTCCCAAGATGAACTCTCCCCTCCTCACACTGCTGTCCCACCACAAGCTGGTAAAATGTAGGCTGCCAAGAAGGGATCTGTCTTTCAATGACCTGCTGAGCCATATTGGAGCCTCTGGCAAAGGTCACAGTGCACCTTAAATATCCCTATCAAAATATTCCCCACAATTTGAACCAAGTGGAAAAAGTTAACAAAAGCTCTACAGTCAAAACAACGACTATATATAAAGCTCTGCATTGCCCAATCTGTTTGTTCACCATTGTCAATCCTCACTAACCAGCCAGTAGTGGAAGCCAGCAACCCGGAATAAGGGGCTGATTGGAAATGACTGTTCCCATTGCCCAATAATGCAGGGTCATAAAACAAACAACAACAGCCTGTCTTAATTTAAAATTCTGATATTTGGTACAACATGGATTTTTCAAAAGTATTGCAATAAAGTGTTATTTATCTTGATTACTGACTTTTTTAAAAGACTCCTTACTTTTCATCTGAATTACCATTCACCTCATCTTAATTCTGGATCCTGTTTTTTTGCCAAGGATTTGGCAACATCTGTGGGGGAAACAAAAGTCAATACCAGCCTATGGAACCAAAGGGTACCTTCGATGGATATTTCAAGGTGGATCCTTAGAGGACGATGCTTTGTCTTGGTAACTAGCAACACACATCTTGCAATGAATGAAAACTTTGGAACCTTCTTAGCAAGACTCAGTGATCAGAAAATGGGCAGAAGGAATTGAAAGCAAGTGGCAAGTTTGGCTGTAAAGACTTTAAAGGCAACTTAGATTTTACACAGTTTATATAAAAATATGTATTAATATATAATATGTACAAAATATAATATTATATATTCTAATGGACTTTTGTGGCAAAGTAGTTTTCAGAGATGAGTCAAAAGTGAAAGCGGGTTCCCTATCTCTGACCCTACTTTAGCTTTCCTCAGCTTCTGGCACCAAATGGTCTGATAAATATTTTCTATTGAACACAGGCCAGAATTCCTAAGCTTTGTAGACAATGATTTTCCAAATTAAAAAAAAATGAAACTAAAAATCTATGTAATAAATAGAACACTGGATTAGGTGAAACACCTTCTCTGAATATTTGATATAGAATGATGCTCAAAATCGAGATGTATAGATCAAGAATTCAGAATCCATGGATATTACCAAGGAATGTTTTTGAACAGGCATATCTGTTGTCTGGAATGACAATATAGAAAGGTAAAGATGAGATCATAAAATCTACTTATGCTGTTATGCTCACCTTTTGTTACCTGTTTAGGAATTTAAAAATTTACTGTAACATTTTCCCTTTTCAATAAATGTATTTTTAATATATTTATAATTGTCTCTTTAAATACTTTTTATTTTATTTTTGAAAATATGTATTTCTTTTTGAGAGAGAGACAGAGAACATGCACAGTTGGGGAGGAGCAGAGAGAGAGAGAGGGAGATACAGAATCTGAAGCAGGCTCCAGCCTCTGAGCTGTCAGTACAGGGCCCGATGTGGGGTTCAAACTCACAAACTGTGAGATCATGACCTGAGCTGAAGTTGGATGCTTAACTGACTGAACCACTCAGGCACCCCACTTTAAATGCTTTTTTAAAGTTTTGAATGTAGTTGATAATTTTAACTGTGGTAAACAACAACAACAAAAAACCCACATAACATAAAATTTATCAGCTTAACCATTTCCAAGTGTACAGCTCAATAGTGGTTAAGTCTATTCGCATCGTTACATAACCAGTCTCAAGAACTTTTTCGTCTTGCACAACTGAAACTCTATACCCATTAAACAAGAATCCTGTGTTTTCTTCTTCCTCTAGCCCCTACCAGCCACCATTCTAATTTTTATTACTTTGAATTTGAATACACTAGGTACTTCACATCATTGGAATCATACAATATTTACCTTTTTGTGACTGCCTTATTTCACTTAGCATTATGTCCTCAAAGGTTATCCATACTGCAGCATGTGTCATAATTAGGCTCCTTTTTATAAATAGTATTTCATTGTATATAAACACCACATTTCCATTCATCCATTGATGGACAGTCTGTTGCTACAACCTCTTGGCTATCGTGATTACTGAATAGTGCTGCTAGGAATATGGGTCTACAAGTATGTAAATATCTCTTGTAGCTTCTGTTTTCAATTCTTTTGGATATATACCCAGAAGTGGGATTTATGTCTTCTTTGATGAAATATCTATTCAAATCCTTTATCCATTTAAAAATCAAATTCAAATGACTTTTAGTATTTATCTTAAATGTACTTATCAAGTTCTAGTTTCTAAATTTTGATGAGCGTTGTATATTGTCTTTAGGCATGGCTCTCAGTGTTGGAGTCTTGTTGGTAGAAGAACAGATTAAACAGAATACAACCAGAACCCAAAACTCAGACAGGAACAGGGAAGACAGTCCAGAAAGAAATCTAGTTGATCTAGGAATCGAAAACTGAAGTCTTTGGTTGTTATAGGAAAATGTAGCAGAAACAAATCAGAAGGTAGAGTTATAGAAATATGAGATGATCATGTGAATTTATTTTTGTAGTTTGTTCTTCTTCTTGTTATTGTTGTTTAAGTAATATATGATAGCAGATGGCAAGAGCCTGGTGGGAAGCCTGTCTTTCCTGGTCACCATTATAGCCTTGGACCTTGGCATAGTAGCCATAGTAGATGCTCAATAAATGTCTGTTAAATGGAAGAAGGAAGAGAGGAAGGAAGAAAAGAATGAGAAGGAATGTGAGAGAGGAGGAAAGAGGGAAGAAGGCAAGAAGGAACACACAAAACTGAAAAGTGATTTCTCTGCTGAGATCGACAAGAACACCATTGTATGACCTACCTTGTTCAGTAAAGTAGATCTGAAAATTTTCACAATGTTGGAGAATGACCTTTCTTTTTGTCATCTATAAGTAGCAGGAATGGAATGAACATTTGAAGAGAGGTGTGGGGGTTAATCTTTAGAAAGCTTAGATCACTTTAAAGCAGTTTCCATTTACATTTGTAAAAGGAGATTGACTAGAATCATTTATTCATGTAGACATTCAGTTATAAAGTTGAAGGCACTCAGAGATCCCCTAATCCAATGTCTTTTAATTGACTATGCAGCTGTGCTGAGAGATTCTCCACTGACACTTCCAACATAACTCTTTTAAATTCAAATTGTGAAATATCTCTCTATTGGAATAATCAGGACTAACATTTCTTTAGTGCTGATCATATGGTGAAGGCACCTGTTCTACTCTGTTTTCCTCTCTCTCACACACACACATGTAATGTCATTTAATACTCACTAGAACCCAAGACACAGCCTAGTTTTACAGAGGAAGAACAAAAGAATGAAAAGATTAAGTAACCTGCTTGGTAAACATAGAATTCAAGTTCATAGAATTCACTCCAGAGGCTGTGTCTACCCCTTTCCATTTCACTTGCTGCTGATATTTTACATATTTATGTGCATGTTTGTTTCTGCTTCTAGAACAGCAGTTTTTAAGTGGGGGCTTGTTAGCAAGTCTAGAGACATTTTTTGGTTGCCATGACTTGAGGCTGCTACTATCAGTTAGAGGGTAGAATTCAGAGATGCTGACAAACATCTTAAAATGAACAGGAGAGTTCCTCACAACAAGGAATTATCTAGCCAAAAACATCGATAATGCCAAGGTTGGGAGACTCTACTCTAGAATATGAGACACCAAAGGGCAAGAAGAATTATGCCTTACTCAAATTTGTGTTGTATCTTGAACAGAGTAGGATGAGAATAAATGTTTACGGATGGATAAAATAACTCACCAAATTTGTTAAAAAGAAGGAATTGCACTTAATAATCAATAAGGCCCTGCTGAGCTCTAACCAGTTAACTGATAAAACCATCCTGGAAACATAAATTTTAGATATGTATATGTACAGCCAATGCACTGCCTTTTTCTGTCTCTTAACTGCATAATTCCATGGTGTGAAATTTTCCCTTGCATAGAAAAAAATTCTGATATATATATGGTAGATCACAATGCGAGTATGTTTAGATATTTTTAGAAAAAAATTGCGTAACATACTAAACATGGTAGAGTTTTACAAATACAACAAAGAGATGGAAATGTGATAATCGTGCACTTTAAGAATTTACTAATTCTTAAAATTTTATAACATTTATAAAATTCTACAATGAAAGAACTTTGTAACTAACATATTTGGGCTAATAGCACTACATATCATAAGAAGGAGATAAAACCTTCCTCCAATAACTTCTAGGCAATTTGCTCTTGTAACGTCTTTGTGCTTACAGGACAATAGACACAAACTATGAGTCCTTAGGGTACCCCGACCTGAAGGTCAGGTTTCTTGGTGTCTAACCAATCAACACAGAACCCTCACTAGCTCAGAGATAATAGCATCTTCTCTCTTCTTTGCTTTTACTGTCTACTGGGAAGGTGCCCTGCCTGCTCTCTCCGTGGGAATGCTAAAATAAAAGCGCTACACAAAAGAGTAATCGCTTCAAACGGATATCATCTCTCTTTCATGGACTTTCCGAAAACAGGCCGCCAAGATACACTTGTGAACTAGCTCCCCAAGGGACAGAAGTCGAAGATGTTCTGACAATGCTAGTAAGGTACCACTTGATTTAACAGGAGTCGGGACTCTTGGAAGCCTTTAGTGCCCTGCCAGGATGCCTCTTGCAACTGTAGAGTCTCTTAAGTTCAGAACCTCTTTCTTTTTTAAATCTAACAGCAGTATTACCTCCCAAATCTTCTAGCCTCTTCCATCTTTATAGGATTGTGAATAGGATTTTCCCTGTTTTCCTGGCATCAGGACCTAGGGCTCAAATTTGGGGGCAAAGAGAGCCACAGAGAGTCAGAGATTCCAAAAACAGAAAAACCCCTCCTATTATAATCAGATCCTCACCCAACCTCAGTGAGGATATAAGCAGAACCCTAGCAGGGAGAAGTATTCTCTGGAATAACACATCACCAACAAACACACAAAAAAGTAATGAAACATATTATTAGAAACTGAAGGGTTTGCAATTCTCCTATACTAAGCTAATAAGACAGTATGTTATCTCCTGCCTCTGAAATTCTGAAAATGCCCAACACTAAGCAGTCTCCTCTGATCACGCGGACTGACAACCCTTCAAAGGACCCCATGAAGCTCTCATGGGACTCACCTGGACACCTTTTGCAATTAGCCCTGAATGGAAGCATGGAAGTACTTCTCTAAGGATCTGTAGTTCCCAGGGAAGTTTCACCTTCACATGTCACTGAAAACACAGGTTCAAATCCCAAGCCACACAGTTAGCTTTTCTTTCAAATTCCCCACTGTGACATTTTCATAGGAGCATCCCATTCTGAGAGATCCCATTATTATACTTCATTGTATTCAGGTTTACCCATATGATTTTTAAAAAATTAAAAAAAATCTTGGTGGGTTTTTTGGGGGGGGAGTTGTGGGGTTTGTTTTATTTTGTTTTTAGTTTTCTTCAAATAGCACTTTTATCAGAACTGTTAATATTTCTAGTTAAAGAGAAGGACAGCAATAATCAAAAGACCACAGAGGGTCACAATATCTTTTATGTGTGTCTTATATAATTATTTTTATGATAATGCTTTAAAACTGATTCATAATGGTGCCTTTCATTCCAAAGATTTCCATGACTTATTGTCTTCAAGTATAGTCCATTTCATAACCAGAATAAATCCCAAATAAGTGTGCAGCTGACCATCTTCACTGTCCCAGGTCCAGTCCAAACCCCACCATCCCTTAGCTAGACCGCTGCAATAGACTTCACATGCTCCTTCCACACTCTCTGTAGCTGATTCAGTCTCCATCTGGCAGCCATGTTGTTCTGGTCTTCTGTGGTTCTTGTTTGAAACCCTTTAAAGACCTTTACTTTTTTTCTAAGATAAATTCCAAATTAAAAATTATGATTTACAATGTTTCAAGACCTGTCTTTTCCCAGACTCATACTTCACCCTCCACCATACCCACACACTTGGCTCAGCCACACTGGCCATGTTTTGATTCTTCCAGTTCTCCAAAAGACTTCTGCACACACTGTTTTGTGTGTAGGATACTCTTCTGTCTGCTTTTCAGCTAAGTTACATTTATCTTTCATGTTGTAAAGCACATGCAACTTCTTCCAAAGGTTATTCCTTGACCAATCCACCTAAATTATCTGTGCCATATTATCTATCCTCTTCCAAAATGCCCCAAATTTTCCTTTGATAGCACTTTTAATTATAAATTTAAGCATTTTAAAAACTGTTAAAAATTTGTGAAGATTCTCATTCTCCTGGTAGAGTTATTATCCTAAATGCTTTCTCAATATCTGGTGCATTATAAATGCACAATACATATTTGTTAAGTATGTGAAAACATGGTCAAAATCAACAAATATGTGATGTAACTTGTTCCGACAATGCTGAAATGCAGTTCTGATAATGCTGAAAGGCAGTTAACACATTCTAGTGCCAGAAGTATAGTAAAAGGTATAATCTTTTAAATGATTTAAAACTGCCTAGCATTCCACTCTTTCACTTTAAAATATGTAAAAACACAAATTGCATGCTATCAGAGCTTTCATAAAATGATAATCCCAAACGATCAGTTGGGTGACTTGTCTACACAAAACCTGGCTCCTTTAAATTTGAGATCTCGATGACCCTTTGGATGGAAAGCAATGGAATGTAATGAGGGGAGTGTCCGATACTCCAGTGGGGCCATCCAGGATCTGAATGAGGCTTGTTGGAAGCTGACTGTGGAGAAAAGTGTAGGCAGAGCAGATCTGACAGGACACATACAGACGCAGGAGGCAGATTTAGCCAGACACGAGATGGAAGCCTAAGAATTCATCATAAATATTGTGGCACAGAATGCCAATGTTGAGTAAACAAAGGCAAAAGCCTAGACAGCATTCGGCAGGTCTGCTGAAACAGCACTTACTAGGATAAATTAAAAGGAACAAGAGCATTAGCAGGAGGGTGGGTCCTCTGTTCTGCTAGCAGAACTAGCATCAGACTCTAAAAAAGGAACACTAAACTTTGGCCCATGAAGTTGTTAAGCACTAGCTTTGCTCTGATATGATCAGAGGTTGGAACCAACATCAGTGTCATGTGGCAGAACTTTGGTTCCAGCCTAATTCCACAGGCTCAGCTTGTGTGGTTGCTGCAATCCCAGCTCCTACCATGGTGTAATCAGTGGCCTGGAGGCAACCCTTGTGGATAGAATTCACGTGAACTAGTGAATCCAAAAGTTAATTCAGCACCTCAAAAATTCTTCCAAGATTGAGTGTACTTAACAATTGACCATAGATAGTAACCAGGATCCCTTTCTGGGTGGCTGATCTGGAAAGAGTCAGTCTTAGACAAATTAGTCCTTGCCTCTCAACTCTTGGCCATCAATGGCCATGCATTTCCTCTTCTTTCTGGACACACAATCTGATGTCCTCAGGAACCATGAGGTTATTTGTGGCCATGTTACTGAGTTTTGGCCAATAAAATATTGACAGAAGTGTCATACATCATTTCTCGGTCTAATTTTTACAAACTCTTGGCTATTCTTCCACCTCTCCTCATAGTCTGCTGATCGTGTAGGATCTAGTGGAAAATTCTAATGTCTTAAAAGCAAAGGAGCCATGTAATGGAAAGATCCTGGTCATAGAAAGACTGTATAAAGCTAAGTCCCCTGCTAATATACATTGGACTTGATATGAGCAAAATGTAAACCTGGGATTTATTACACCATCGAGATTTAGGAAGTGGTATACTACAGCAACTAATGCTATATAATCTGACTAAATAAGTATATAGAGTAAGAACTACGTAGTCAAAAAGAACTAGAGAGCTAGATGGAACATGAAACATATGAAAGATCAAAGCTCACTTTTTGCAGATGAACAGATTCGATGGGACAACAAAGTGCTATGTCAATTGCCCCTTTGCTCTTTGTTTCCTAAAGTTAGGAATATATATTCTGACATTGAAAATATGATTCTGTAACGTGATATATTTAATGGAATTGCATGGTGAACCATCTTTCTCTTCTCTTTTTCCTTCCAGGGCCAGTCAACAGTGATATTTGCAAATGCTCCTGAGTGAGTACATTCAACTTACATTGCTGAAACCTCTCCTATGTGTTGGCGCTGCTAAGTGCTGAGGCTGCAAAATTCAGGAAGATTTGTTCTCTGCCTCCAAAGCATTAAGAAGGAAGCGTGAGACACAGATGTTTAAACAACACTAACATAAGTGCTACAATTGAGATGCATACAAAGCAAAAAAACAAGAAACTGATTAGTTTCTTTGAGGAGGTGGCATGGGCTAGGGTCTGAGAAGTCTGCAAAGAATAAGGACTATTTGGCCAAGGTGAGAAAAAAATGTTTTCCTGGGGCCTGGAAGAGAATGACATGAAAGAGAGGGAATAACATGAACAAAAGAGACCAAGATGGGAAATGTGATAGCATTTTTTAGGAAATGAAAGCTGTTTTGTAACGCTAGAGTTTAAGGCGAAAATATGATAGAAAGCAGCAGAGAAGTTTTGGTCTCATTTCTTTGAGCTCCTTACTTCCAGTGAGCATAATTTTCATCTTGTCTCAGCCAAGCATTTCCATGCTGATACTTCAAGCTTGTCATCACAAGCAATGTGCCATTTCTGGGCTCTACTGTAAGCCATTCACTGTCTCATTATCACCTCTAATGTCTCCAGTTCACCTGCTCAAGTGCTCTGACCCCAGAATTCTTCAACTTCATTCTGACCTTAATTCCAGTGTTCCTTCTTCTTCTTTTTTTTTTTTTTAAATCAACCGCCTCTCTCATATTTTCACTTCCTACTGACCCTGTTTAGACTTTATCATCTATTATTAGACTTAGTAGTAGACCCTTCTCTTTATTGATTTATTTTTCCTAGGTGATCACATTCATTCCTTTTGTTTTGAATGGCACCTAAATACAATATAATCCATAATACAAAGATATCGCTCTAACTTCCCAGAAACTCTAACCTGTCTATTCACTTAATATATCTCCCAAATCTAGAAGCTTTGCTTGATTCTTATTTTCTCCTTCCCCATGCCCAGCCATTAACAAAATTTATCTACTTCATATTAAAAACAAATTTGAAATCCCAACATCTTTCTCCATAGCAATAACTATTGCCATACTAATCTGTATAACTCTCTGCTTATCTCTCTGACATAATAGTCTTCAACTCAATATCTGCGCTCCAATCTCACTGCCTTTCTCTGTGTTCCTCAAACTTGCCAAGTTTGTCTATGCCTTAGGACCTTTGCAATATTGTTCCCTCACTAAGAATGCACTTCTTGGGCCTTTTGGCTCCTTTCATTTACTCAGGTGTCAAATTAAAAGTTATCTTCTGTTTGATGCCTTCCTGCCTTATTACAGGGAAGTCATTTAGTTGATATCAATTACATCATTCTATATTAATTTTTCACATAGAATTTACTGCTCTGTGTGCATGTGTGTGCATGTGTGTCTGTCACCTAGAATGCAAACTTCATTAGCATAAGAGCTTCCCTATATTTTTCTTTTCAGTATCTCTGGTGTCTAGAATATTGCCTGGTGATACTCAATCAATATTTGTTGAATAAATATATGAAACTATGTCAGTGAACTTTGTTCCTACTCAGCTGACAGTGGAAATCTAACATCAGGCTGAGGAATTTGGACTTGATCCTGTAGATGGTGGGAGTTTAAAAGAGTTGCAATCCAGAGAGTGACATGATAAGAGCTGCACTTTAAAAATTTACTCTGGGAGCTGAATGGAAGATAGATTGCAGAAAGCAACGCTGGAGGCATGGCCATTAGTTAGGATATGATAATAATAGCCCAGAAAAAAAGATTAAACAATGAGAATATCAGCGAGAAAAAGAAGAAGTGGAATGTAATGAGAGTGGCTGAGAAAGGAGAAACAATATGATTGAGGACTTACAGATATGGTGAATAATGGAGAGGAAAGAAGGCAAAATGAAGCCCAGGATTTTTGCTTGGATAATTACAGATAAAGGTGTGCTGGATGGTGAACAGTTTTGAGAGAACAAAATAATGGTTTCGACTTGAACAGTCTGAGTTGAAAGAGCTCGTAGGACGTGTAGTTTGAGGTGGCAAGAGGCAGTTAAATATGAAGTTGGAACCGAGAAAATAGGTAAGAACTCAAGGTAAAAATTTGTGAGTCATCTGCACATAGGTGGTAATGAAGTACTGGGCAAGGATGAGATCAGCCAGAAAGGGTAAAACCTTGACTCATGGAGAACAATGTGTCAGAGTCACCTGTGGTGCTTTTTTTTAAATTTTTTTAAATTAAAAAAAATTTTTTTTAAATTTTTTAAAATTTATTTTTGAGAGACAGAGAGAGACAGCGCCAGCAGGGGAGGGTCAGAGAGAGAGGGAGATACAGAATCTGAAGCAGGCTTCAGGCTCTGAGCTGTCAGCGCAGATCCCGACACGGGGCTCAAACCCATGAACCGTAAGATCATGACCTGAGGCAAAGCCGGACACTTAACCGACTGAGCCACCCAGGTGCCCCTGTGGTGCTTTTTTAAATCAGACACTATCTCCCTCCTCCAACTCGATTTTAGAAATGTAATTTTACTGCTGCATATTGGGGTCCTTACTGTGCTGGGCTTGAAACCTGCATGAGAACCATTGGGTTAGGAATGATAGGTGACAACCAAGCAAAGAATCCTGGAAAAGAAAACGATTTTAAGAGTTGTCCTCTCTACAAAGAGGGACTTAGAAAGGCTATTGAGAGATATCACTGCAAGATGTAGGAGAATAAACACAAGCAGAACAAACGAACAAAACCAAAACAAACAAATAAAAAAAACCCAGGGAAATGTCCCTGAAACTATGGGTCTCAAAGGGTTCAAGAAGTAGGAGTGGTCAACAGCACAGGTGCCACCAAGTCAAGCAACACGAACACTTAGGAGTCACTGTTGAAATTGACAATTGGTTTGTTTATGATCTTGGTAAGACTAACAAGATTTTATGGTGAATTTATTAGAGTAGAAAGTAAAAAAAACTAGAAAAAATGGATTGTAATTTATAACTCTTTTAAGAAACTTGGGCTGTGAAAAGTGTGGATGATGTCAGAGAAGATCCAAGTATGATAAAAAGAAGTTTTAATAACAAACTATCAGAAAGAGAAATTAAGAAAACAATCCCACTTGAAATTGCTTCAAAAGTCATAAAATACCTGGGAATAAATTTAACGAAGGAAGCGAAAGACCTCTACACTGAAATCTATAAGACATTGAGGAAAAAAATGGAAGAACACACAAATAAATGGAGAGATAGTCTGTGCTCCTGTATTGTAAGAATTGAAATTGTTGAAATGCTCACACTACCCAAAGCAATCTACAGATTCAATGCAATCTTTATCATAATTCCAATCACATTTTTCATAGAAATCGAACAAAGAATCCGTAAACTTGTACAGAACAACAAAAGACCTCAAATAGCCAAGACAATCTTGAAAAGGAATAAAGCTGGAGGTATCACACTCCCTGATTTCAAACTACATTACAAAGCTATAATAATCAAAACACTATGATATTGGCATAAAACAGACACATAAACCATATAATCATGGGTTTAGTTCTGGGCTCTCTATTCTGTTCCATTGATCTATGTGTCTATTTTTGCACCAGAAATATACTGTTTTGATTAGAGCTTTGTAGTTTATCTTAATATCTGGGATCATGATATCTCCAGCTTTGTTCTTTTTCAGGATTATTTTGGCAATCCGTAGTCTTTTGTGGTTCCATGCAAATTTTGGGATTATTTGGTCTAGTTTTGTGAAAAATACTGTTGGTATTTTTATAGGAATTGCATTAAATCTATAGATTGGTTTGGGTAGTATGGACATTTTAACAATATTTATTATTCCAGTCCATGAGCACGGAATATATTTCTATTTGTGTGAGTCATCTTCAATTTCTTTCATCAAAGTTTTGTGGTTTTCAGAGTACAGATCTTTCACCTCAGTTAAATTTACTCTTATATATTTTATTATTTTTGGTGCAATTATAAATAAGACTTTTTTTCTTAGTTTCTCTAGACTGCAACTTCATTATTAGCATATATAAATTCAATGGATTTCTGTCTATTGATTTTGTGTTCTGCAACCGTACTGAATTCATTTATCAGTTCTAGTAGTTTTTTGGAGAAATCTTTAGAATTTACATATATAGTATCATGTCATCTGCAAATAGTGAATGCTTTGCTTCTTTCTTACCAATTCAGATGCCTTTTAATTTTTTTTTTTCTCTGCTTGCTGTGGCTAGGACTTTCAGGACTATGTTGAATAAAAGTGGCGAGAGTGAACATCCTTGTCTTGTTCCTGATTTCAGGGGACAAAGGAGGTGAGAATATGCAATGGGAAAACGACCATCTCTTTAATAAATGGTGATGGGAAAACTGGACAGCTACATGCAAAAGAATGAAATTGGACCACTTTCTTATACCATACACAAAAAAATAAACTCAAAATGAATAAAAGACCTAAATGTGAGACTTAAACCCATAAAAATCTTAGAAGAAAGCACAGGCAGTAATTTCTCTGATATTGGCTTTAGCACATTTTTCTAGATATGTCTCCTGAGGGAGAAAAAAGTAAAAATAAACTATTGGGACTACATCAAATGGAAAAGCTTTTGCACAGCAAAGGATACCATTAAGTAAACAAAAAGACAACCTATTGAATGAGATAAGATATTTGCAAATGATACATCTCACAAAGGGTTATACATTATACATTATACATTATACATCAAATGGAAAAGCTTTTGCACAGCAAAGGATACCATTAAGTAAACAAAAAGACAACCTATTGAATGAGATAAGATATTTGCAAATGATACAACCTCACAAAGGTTACTCAACACCAAAAACAAACAAACAAACAAAAACAAAAAAAATCCAACTAAACATGGGCAGAGGATATGAATAGACATTTTTCCAAAGAAGACATACAGATGGCAGACACATGAAAAGATGCTCAACATCACTCATCATCAGGGAAATGCAAATAAAACCGTAATGAGATATCTTTCCACACTTGTTAGAATGGCTAAAATCAAAAACACAAGAAACAGGTGTTGGTGAGAATGTGGAGAAAAAGGAATCCTTGTGCACTGTTGGTAGGAATATAATTTGGTACAGTCACTGTGGAAGACAGTATGGAAGTTCCTCAAAAAATTAAAAATAGAGGGGCACCTGGGTTGCTCAGTTGGTTAAGCATCCAACTTCAGCTCAGGTCATGATCTCACAGTTCATGAGTTCGAACCCCGCATTGGACTCTGTACTGACAGGTCCGAGCCTGGAGCCTGCATTAGATTCTGTGTCTCCCTCTCTCACTGCCCCTCCCCTGCTCTCTCTCTCTCTCTCTCTCTCTTAAAAAGAAATAAGCATTTAAAAAATCAGAAATATAATTACCATAAGATCCAGAAATTCTGCCACTGAATATTTACCTAAAGAATATGAAAATGCTAAATTGAAAGGATAATATGCAACGCTATGTTCATGGCATTATAATTTATGATAGCCAAATTATGGAAGCAACCCATGTCCACTGATAGATAAGATAAAGAAGATGTGTTACCCATGCATATATAGAATGGAATATTACGCAGCCATAAAAAAGAACAAAATCTTGCC
The DNA here is from genome assembly GCA_028646485.1 of Cryptoprocta ferox. Lineage (NCBI taxonomy): Eukaryota > Metazoa > Chordata > Mammalia > Carnivora > Eupleridae > Cryptoprocta > Cryptoprocta ferox. The sequence goes on along the minus strand of CM053578.1, from coordinate 94,962,322 downwards.
ATTTGCAACAACATGGGTGGAGCTAGAGGGTATCATGCTAAGTAAATAAGTCAGTCAAAGAAAGACAAATACGATATGATTTCACTCATATGTGGAATTTAAGAAACAAACACACAAACAAACAAACAAAAAAGAGAGAAACCAAAAACAGACTTTTAACTAGAGAGAGCAAACTGATGGTTAACAGTGGGAAGATGTGTGGCTGGATGGATGAAATAGGTGAAGGGGATTAAGGGTACACTTACCATGATGAGCACTGAGTAATGTATAAAAGTTTTGAATCACAATACTGTACACCTGAAATTAATATAACTGTATATTAACTATATGTTAACTAACTAAAGAAATAACAAAGGCACTAAAATGGAAGAAAGATCATTAATTCAGGTTGAGATATATTGAAATTGCAATTCAAAATAACTTTGCAGGTGGATATTCAAGGAAATATGTAAAAGGAGCTCAATAAAAAGAGTTAGGTATATCGGAGACTCTTTGGTAAATGGTCCTCAAATGAATCAAGTTGTTCAGTAAAAGGCATCTAGAGTGAACAGAGAGGCTGATATTGAGTTCCAATTTGTTTGAAATTTATTTGAAAAACTGTCAAAGGAAGAGGCACCTGTAAAGAAGACTGGAGTGCTCTAAGCAGAGAAGAAGGAAGGAAATTAGAATAGATACCAATTAAAAAGTTTAAGTCTCAGAGTAACTGTCAGAATTGGTGGTCAATATGTATTAAGTTCAGCTGACTTGGTAACAAAAAGTAGGATAGAGAAGGACCAAAAGACCAAGAAGATGAAGTTAGGTATGAGGTCAGGAATATCTGTTTAGCACATTGGAGATCATTGGCTATCTTATTGGTCAGTTTTTTAAAATTGTGGTCCAGATGGAAACAAAATTTCAGTGGATTAAAAATCAAAAGGATTGTGTGGGAATTTTAAGATAAAATGTATTGAATAATCTTTTTGGATGTTGTGTAAAACCTTGTGCTTTTCTTACTCCTGAAATATTTTAACAAGCTCATTAGTAAATATTTGGGGCTTATTTGATAATTTATAATAATACAAATTTCATGCCTTCTACTTTTCTCCAATGACTGTTTCACAAGTAGATCAGTGGAATGTGGTATAGACTATACACGTCTACTGTGATCGACCAGGGTAGATGTGCCTTATGAAACCCCACGCATGGACGGCTACATTGTAGTCATTCTTGATTTACTTTTTCAAATAACAATTTTTAAAAAATATTAAATAAGAGTATTTTTTGAGAACTTACTCTTTGCCAGGCACTATAGCCAGTATTTTATATAGATCCTTTCATTTACTTCTAACATCATTTAACCCATGGGTACCGATACCATTCTTGTATTAGAAATGAGGAAACTTAGGTGCAGAGAAGTAATCTGCCCACCATGTGACATGAGGCAAAATGCAATAAATACATAAATAACAATTATTTTCAGTGGGCAGGCCCATGTTTGGGGGTGTGTAAGGTACAAGCCTAGGTGAAACAACCCAACATCACCTCTATGTGGGTATGTCAGTGCACGGAGCTGATGGATATGTCAGAAGCTTCCTTTACCATGTTCAAGGGCATATGTATTTCATAGACTTGCCTGTTTTGAAAATAAATATGTGATTGGTCAACAGAAACTAAAGAAAAGAATTAGGAAGGATCACCATATATTGTACCAAAGAGCTATTAAAGTCATCATTACTAGAGGGAGAGAGGTGATATTTCAAGACTTACGGTATGGCAATCATGTTTAATCACAACTTAATGGCCTATAGTCCATTGGTGGAATTGTTCCAGAAACTAGTCATAATCTTTAAAAAAAATTTTTTTTTAATGTTTTATTTATTTTTGGGAGAGAGACAGCGTGAGCAGGGGAGGGTCAGAAAGAGAGGGAGACACAGAATCTGAAGACAGGCTCCAGGCTCTGAGCTCGCTGTCAGCACAGAGCCTGACGCGGGGCTCAAACCCACAAACCGCGAGATTATGACCTGAGCCAAAGCCAGACGCTCAACTGACTGAGCCACCCAGGCACCCCAGAAACTAGCCATAATCATGTACTTTTCTTGTAAAGGGCCAAATAGTAAAGATATGAGCCTTTGTGAGCTGTATCTACAGCTTCTGTCACCAGGATACAGCTGTGCCTCTGTGGCATGAATGCAGCCATGGACAATACAGAAATGGCGATATGTAAGTGATAACCAAAGGCAATATGTAAATAGAGACACTATGAAAAGGAATGAGCATGACTGTGTTCCAAAAGAACTTTATCTATGGACACTGGAAATTTAATTTTATATATGACTCACATTTCATGAAATGCTATTTTTATTCTGATTTTTTTTTCTTAGCCACCTAAAAACATAGAAAATATTGGCTTCTCCACAAAACCCAGTGGTGGGACACTTTGGCCCACAGACAGTATTTACATGTTTGTTTGTTTTTAATTTCACTACAGGAGAATAAGAGAGAAGTAAAAATTGATGAACTGTGTAAGTTGGAAGGAACATTAAGTATTGTTGTTAGACGGATAATAATAGAATCAATCTACATGGAAATACTAAGAATTCTCCATAGTTTTCAATGTTTTAAAAGAATGAATCAGTGGAGAATTAACCCAAATATTGAAAGATGTGTTGAAAAATGGACAAAAATAGGGAAAATGTCAAGAGACTATGAATTATTATTTTTGGTCGGTGAGCATTTGAGAAAGCACAAAACCATGAATTTTTTCTTCTCGTGCGAGTTCAAAAATGAAATATTATTCTGGCAGATGTTTGATCAAATGGCAAGAGAATATTTTATTGGTGGCAGTTACTTTTGTTATATCAAAAAAATACAGATTAGTGTGTAGATCTTAGAAAAGTATAATCTGCCTTAAATAGGATCACTGGGAATAGTTTTAATAGAACTTCCCAAGTGGTCTTTCCCACTTGGGAAAGTGTCTCCCACTCTTCAGGGACGGAGAAGAGGATGTTTTACAAACTTTAACCTCTAAAGTAAAATTCACAGTGTTATAGAGTTCAAATTTCAAAAGATTTACTGGTTAAAAACGAAACAAAACAAAAAACCCACAATGAAATGAACCACTTTTGAAACTGACAAACAGAAGTATCTCCTCCTTGTTAAATTTAAATTTAAATTTAACAAGGAGGAGATACTTGTTAAATTTACCTTTGGATTTAAAACCAGAAAATGCCAGGCAAAGTGCAACTGAACATCCAATGAAAGAAGTTATTGTTTCAGAAGCTGGGAAGCGCACATTCTTGAAATTCTTCTCTAGATACACAAGACCCTTGAGACATCATTTTGCTGCCTCCAAACTATCATGGGTTTTAAATAAAACCCAGAGATATCTTTAAAGCCCACCTTTAGAATAGTTATATATAAACATAATATTCCCAGATCTATGTGACGTATATATACAAATATAATTGGGAATACATTTTTATTTACATTTATATTTGAAATGAGAAGAAATAAACCTCCAGATTTTCTAAACTCAGAAATTACCTCCAATCCTCAAAAAGAAATCAACAACAATATGATTTATTGTTTACTTTCGGGAAAGATTGCCAAATTCTGTAGGTATTGAAGGGCAAGCTCATCATAAGGAAAAAAAAACATTATATATTAAAATTGTTTAAGTGAAAAAGTGAAAAATAATTGCCTTATAGAATGACCCTCATATTTAATTGTATACCTTTATACCTGTGCTTATCAATATACGGAATATATTAAAACTCAGTTTAATTAGGTGGTGAATATATGTATAACTCAGGGATATATAACTTCATGGCGGTTCTCAGTTCATTGATAAGCACAGGTATAAAGGTGTACAATTATGTAAAGTTAGAATAGGGTAATGATAAGTCAAATAAATTGTACCACAAAGGGTAATAGAAATTTGGAGGAAAGAATCAGTGTGGGCTGGGCAATTAAATAAGACATCACTAAAGCAATGTACTTCGGCAGACTAGCTGGGTGGGCAGAGTGTATAGTGCCCTGGGATGAAATGAAAAGCTTTCCAGGCAAAAACAAACCTGCAAAGCAAGACCTGATGGGGGGCGGGGGGTGGGATCTGTGACTAAAGAACATTAGCTGGAGTGGCACTTTTATGGATCTGAAGGAAGACAAAAATCAGTATAAATGTTTGCTCACCGTATGGTCTCATGGAGTGTTACCATACCTCCACCGAACTTTTCATTCCACTCTCCTGTTACCATTCTATGGGGGAGTTTGTTTCTCTGCTCGGGCTGTGTCTTAAGCTGTGAGATGAGGAAGCTAAAGAAATCTGATGGATCCTTAAGCCACCAAAGCAGAATATTGTTTTGGAAATTAGAATGCCCAAATGTGTTCAATAAGTAAAACTCCAGACTTGATTTAAAGTTGAAGTCTCTCACCTCCCCCAGCTGGGAACTGCTACAGATAAGGAGTATGTGTCTTAGGGGGGAGGTCTTCATCTTATGAGAGGGGCTTCTGATTCCAAGCCCTGCTCCAGCATCAAGGTGGGGTAGGATCCAGGGAAGGGATAAGAAGAGGCAGGTCTCACCTGACTCTCATTGTTGCAAGATGGCTCTGTGCTCTCTGGGCCTGGCAGGTGATTCAAGCTGCCTCTTACCTGGAAGGATCTAACCAGGTTATTTGGAGGCCCCCACAGGAAACCAGTGTCCCTGCTGCAGTGATGGGGCCCATCAGTTTCACTTCGCCCTGGTGACTGTCCACCCCTCACAGTCTCTTCTTGGTTTGGTCTCATTGTTCCCGTTGTTCATGGTGCCGGACACTCATTTTTAGGGAGTCACCAGTAACTCAGAGGGTTTAAAGGAAATACAAATTCATCCTTAACCTTTCTCCACCCTGGGCAGGTTCCTACAGCCCAAAAGGGTCCTCAGGAGGTCATAGGTCTATGTTAAGCCTCCACCCTTAAGTAAGTTATATATTTAGAATGTGTCATAATATCTGATATATTTAAAAGCACATCGTATTTTATTTTTTAAAAATATTTTTAATGTTTGTTTATTTTTGATAGAGTGAGACAGAGTGCTAGCAGGTAAGGAACAGAGGGAGGTGGACAGAGGATCCAAAGCCAAAGAGGGCTCTGTGTTGACAGAAAGCCTTATGTGGAGCTCAAATTCTCGAACTGTGGGACCGGGACCTGAGCGGAAGTTGGACGCTTAACCAACTGAACCACCCAGGCGCCCCAAAAGCATACCTTATTTTAAATGCCGTTGTTTTTAGATTCCATTACTGCATCTAGACCTTTGAGAGTGGGAAAAATAATTCTTGGAAATCGGGTTCATCATGGTGATCTGAACTGGTCTGTGTCTGTGCATTGAGATCACACACATGCACACACACACACACACACATGCACACACACACACACATGCAGGCATACACCCTGGAGAAACACTTAGGGGCTTTGCCTAATGGAGTCAACCTGATGTAGGACAAAAGCTCTTAAGATTGTTGTGCTACGATGAAGCATATAGAGCCCCTTCTCAAAAACAAGTTTTTCAATGTCCAAAATAAAATCCAAAGGAATCTCAAAAAAATCAAGCTACTGAACTTCAGTTAGTTATCAAATTATTAAAAACTGATATAATAAGGTATGCATTTCTTTTTAACATAACAAGATCTAGTGGCAGACCCAAGAATATTGTATTTTTGAAATAGTGGTGGGTGTGAACAGTATTTCATAATATCTCTACAGCCGAGATACGAGATTTGTGATTTCTGCTGGTGACACAGTCAGCGGAATTGTGAATATGGCTGTAGTTTGTGTCCTCAATTCCTAGTTCGGTAAGGTGCTAAATTTCAGTTAGAGAACATGAAAAATAGAGGTTTCTGAATTCCATCCCTGATCAAAAGCAATCTATTTGCATATTATCACTACCCTTACAGTGAAATATCACCAGCGGCTCTACTGAGGCAGGTTAGCCCATAGAGTTCAATGAAAGATTTACCCTTTCCTTGAATCACTCCTCCTATTGATTCCTCCCAACCCTGCTCCTCCTCTGGGAGATTGTCACAGGCTGCTTACAGTGCTCGGTCCAGCAAGGCTTGGTCCCTAGCTACTGAAAAATACTGCCATTTCGCAGTACAGAAGTTTACTTTTTCTTAGAAATTTCCTGCTCAACGGGGCATCGTCCATACTGGTTGTGACTGTTGAACAGCAGGAAGGGACTATCAGGATCAACAGTTTGCTTTTCTCCTAATCAGATGATGATGGCATCACAAATAAAACGCGTCCCTTCTCTCTGGAAGCACGGGCTTCCTGACGGGATTTCTACTTTGCCTCTTCAGCAGTGTGAAATGACCCAGGGAAAGACTTAATAAGTAGATGTCAGCCACAGAGTAAGCAGGAAAAAATGATAAATGGACCACTGGACAACCCTATCACGACAGTTTGGCCGTGCACTTTGCATTCGATTCTATAGTTTTTCTGTGTTAAATACGGTCAGGGATTCCCACGTAGTTTCAGCCTGAAGCTATTACTTCTAATAATTGAGACTGATGAAAGGTCACGGTATTTTTACAGCTTAGCTGTGACATGCAATATATCACTTTGCTTCTGTCAAAGAAAATATTATACACTTCATTGGCAAAAGGTTTGATCCTGGGTTTTTCCTCTTCACGCTGTCTGCAATGTATTTGCTTGGGCTTCCTGATAAATTTCACATTTAAAATGTTCCAGAAAACTGCCTCCTGCTGGAATAAGATCATCCAGGTATAAAGCAAATGTTTCGGGGTCATTAGGAAATTAATTACATAAAATGATTGACACGTTGCTATTGGAACAGTAGTGTTACCTACACGTTTTCTTGTTTGAATACAATGCCACAGATCCTTTGTGAAAAAACTGCCTATTGTACTAAAATAGGAAAAGTCATTTAGAATGAAAGTCAACTGTTTAGAAAATTGTGCATTCAAGGGATTTCAACTCTACAGTAGTTTCTTTCTTCTCCTAATTAGGCTTAAAATATTGGCAGTTTCTGAATTTTTACATTATGAGCTGGCACCCAGCCATCAGTACTTGGGGATTGTTTTTTAATTAGCAAAATACTTTAGTATTTTTTTGAAGAATGAAGAAAATATGTAATAAAAATAGGTTTTTTTATGATAAAAGAAGCAGCACATATTAATATCCAGGCTTAATTCCTAAGCATGGAACCTAAGAATTTTTCCAAGTCTTTTATTTTTTATTTATTTATGTATATATTAAAAATTTCTTTTTAATGTTTATTTATTTTTGAGAGAGAGAGAGAGAGAGACAGAGTATGAACCAGGGAGGGGCAGAGAAAGAGGGAGACACAGAATCTGCAGCAGGCTCCCGGCTCTGAGTTGTCAGCCCAGAGCCTGACTCTAGGCTCAAACTCACGAACCCTGAGATGGAACCCTGACATCAAGACCTGAGCTGAAGTCGGATGCTTAACTGACTGAGCCACCCAGGCGCCCCTATTTTTTATTTTTTTTATTTAAAAGTTTTAGTGTTTATTTTTAAAAGAGAGAGAGACAGAGTGCAAGCAGGGGAGGGGCAGAGAGAGAGGGAGACACAGAATCTGAAGCAGGCGTCAGACTCGGAGCTGTCAGCACAGAGCCCGACACGGGGCTGAAACCTACAAACCATGAGATCATGACCTGAGCCGGAAGTCAGACGCTTAACCCCACCCAGGCGCCCCGCTGATCCAAAGTCTTTAAAGTGACAAGAGAAACTGACAATAAGGATCAAAGTAAAAATAAATACAATTTACAAAAGAGAAATCCTGGGTTTACTGCATCTTAGAATTATTTATTTATGAAAATTTGGGCAAATGCCTTAAATTTAATCCAAAAACTCAGAAGTTAAACAAAATTTAATGTATATTACCAGACATCGAATGCTCTGATTGGAGCATCTAGGACCTGTTACAACAGGGGACATGGCTGGGCTGCTGGCTGTATTCTCCTGGATCAATTATAGAGAAAGTACAGAAGCTCGTGGAAGGCATGCGCAAGGGAAAACAAAGAAACATGTTGAGAGTGCAAATCACCAAGAACTAGTGCCTATGTGGGCAGGGTCTTGATGCTTTTGCAGTCAGGGCACAGGGCGCTAGATGGCAGGTGAGGGAGAAGAGGTTGGAGGGAAGCTTTTCAGTCCTGCTTTGAGGTTACACATGCGTTTCCTTATCGGCATCTTCGTCTGTCCCTTTGTCACGAGAGATGTCGGCACAGCCTGGGGCCCCTCGTGCTGCTGAGCACTAGGATTGCATTTGGAGGGTCTGGCTCGCTGCTGCCCTGGGACATTCATTTCTTTGGTTCTCTTTTTCAGAAATCCCCAGACTGGATTTATAAACTAAATAGGAGACCTCCTCCCAAACTTTCTTTTTTTCTTATTTAAAACCGTTTAAAAATGAATCTCTGAGGGGCATCTGGGTGGCTCAGTCTGTTAAGCATCCAACTCTTGATTTCAGTTCAGGTCACCATCTCAGGGTTCATGGGTTCGAGCCCTGGGACAGGCTCCATAGTGACAGTGTGGAGCCTGCTTGGAATTCTCTCTCTCTCTCTCTCTCTCTCTCTCTCTTAAAATAAATAAGTAAACTTAAAAAAAAGTGAATCTCTAGAAAACATATAACAGGTAACATAATTCTGTGGGGCCTGGGTCTTTTTGCCCTGGGACACATCCCCTCCCCTCTCCATACATAGAGTAGAAAGACAAGGGCCTACCCTTTGGGTTTATTCCAGTACATAATGACCAGAAATAATAGCTGGCACTCACAGCTATTCACATACCAAAATTCCTTGAAACCTTCAGGAAGGGAGTGGATACATAAACAGTGGTGCATCCAAACAATAGAGTATTATTAAGCGCTAAAAAGAAATGAGCTCTCAAGCTGTGAAAAGACATGGAGGAAACTTAAGTGCGTGTTACCAAGTGAAAAGCGCCAGTCTGAAAAGACTATATATTGTATAATCCCAGCTACATGGCATTCTTGAATCAGCAAAGCTACAGAGCCATGAAAAAAATCCATGCCTGTCAAGGGTGGGGTGTGGAAAGGACGAAGAAGCAGAATACAGAGAATTTGTAGAACAGTGAATCTATTCTGTACAAAAGCGTAATGGTAGATGCATGTTCTCATACATTTGCCAAAGCTCTTAGAATGTTTGACAAAGAGCGAACCGTATTAACATAAACTATGGATCCTGGCGATCATGATGAGGTTCACCAGTTGTAACAAGGGTACCATTCTGGTTTGAGATGCAGATATTGGGGGACGTTATGCACAGACAATAAACGGGACATTTCTGTACTTTTGGTTCAATTTTGTATGAACCTGAAACCATTCTAAAAATACTGTGTATTCATTAAAGAAGCAAGATACTATACATCTTCAGAGAATCACAAAGTTTTGAATCTATGAAATAGTCCTTTATATTTGGTTCATGACCTTGATTCCAACCTGTTAAAGGGACCCCCCCCCCCACCAAAACACAAGATAGGGATGGCTCCTCTGCCCTATTCTGTTACTGCCTCCTCGTCTCACAGCATTTTAGGGTGAAAGTTTGCAAACACACAGCAACATTGAAAGAATTTCAGAATGAATACCAATATGTCCACCAACTAAGTTTTTTTTTTTTTTTTTTAATATTTATGTTTGAGAGAGAGACAGAGCGTGAAGGGGATCGGCAGAGAGAGAGGAACACACAGAATCCAAAGCAGGCTCCAGGCTCTGAGCTGTCAGCACAGAGCCCAACGCGGGGCTCAAACTCATGAACCATGAGATCATGACCTGAGCTGAAGTCGAGATGCCCAACCAGCTGAGGCACCCAGCCGCCCCTTGACCAACTGAATTCTACAATGAGCATGTTACTAGGCTTGTTTTTTGTTACACATGTGTTTATTGGTGCTTTCTTACTTTTAAAATGAATTTCAAACTAAGCTGCAGACTTCCATGTCATCATACACATATCGTTAGTATGCATATCATTAACTAGGGTTCAATGCTTGTTTACAGTTCTTTTTTCTTCTTTTCAGGTAATATTTACATACCATGAAGTGCACACACAGGAACTGATCATTTTATGTCCCAAGGAAACCAACCTCCTATTGATAAACAGAGCATGACTGTCACTCCAGAGAGTCCCCTGATGTTTCTTTCCACTAAATCCTCAGCCTTATGCTCCCCATAAATTAGTTTTGCCTGATACAGAACTTTATATAAATGGAATCTTAGGGGATGTACTTTTTTTGGTCAGACTTCTTTCACTCAACATACAGTTTATGAGATTCATCCATGTTAACATATATGTCAGTAGTTTGTTCTTTTTATTGCTGAGCAGAATTCCCACTGTTAAAATATAACATGGGCGATTTACCCGTTCTCCTACAGGTGAACATGTAAGCTGTTTCCTTTTATGAGTTAATTATGAATAAACCTGCACAAACCATTTTGTGCAAGTTTTTTGGGGAGGCATATTTTTTTAGTCAATAGATGACAGGTTAGGCTAGACTTTTTCTATTGTTTTAAGAAAGTAGATGAAATTTTTCTAAATTGCACCATTTTACACTGCCCCCCCCCCCGCAGCATATGAAAGCTTCAGTTCCTCCACATCGTTACCAACATACAACAATATCTATCTTTTGATTTTAGCTATTTTAGTGGATGTATGGTGGCACTGCATTGCAGTTTAAGTTTGAATTTTCTTTTCCTTTTTTTAAACTGTATTTTTATTTATTTATTTAGAGAGAGAGATAGAAAGCAAGCAGGGGAGGGGCAGAAAGAGAGGAAGACAGAATCCTAAGCAGACTATGCACTGTCAGCACAGAGCCCAATGCGGGTCTCTGAGATCATGACTTGAGCTGAAGTCAGGTCAGACACTTAACTGACTGAGCCACCCAGGTGTCCCTGAATTTTTTTCATATTTAATAATATTCAGTGCTTATTCATGTCCTTCGTCTACATTTATATACTCTCTTTTGTGGAGCATATGTTTAAATCTTCTCATTTTTTATTGGATAGCAATTCATATGCCCCAATACTTAAGAAATTTTCCTGATTTTGGAAAAGAAGAAGGAACCGAAGCATTTAAAAGAGAGGAGTGGTTGCTTCAGAAGCTATACATCAACTAACATCAAATACCATTCTGACATTTAAAAAAAATCAGGCTTTTGAGAAATGTTCATAGATATAGGGAAATGCTCAATATGAAAAATATAATCCTAATTTCCCAAAATAAAACATTTATACATGTAGGATAAAAAAAGTACTGGAAAGAAATATTTTAAGAATTTAACTATTAATTATTTAATATCTGGTACTTTGAGTCGATAAGATTCAGAATAAGTTTGATTATTTACTTTATGTTTTTCTGTCCCTGTATATTCTACAATGGGTATTTATGTCTATAATTAAGCACTGTAAGTATTCTTTAAAATTTTTTTAATGTTTATTTTTGAAAGAGACAGAGTGTGAGTGGGGGAGGGGCAGAGAAAGAAGGAGACACAGAATCCAAAGCAGGCTCCAAGCTCTGAACTGTCAGCACAGACCCTGACGCGGGGCTTGAAGTCACAAACTGTGCGATCATGATCTGAGCCGAAGTCAGATGCTTAACCAACTAAGCCATCCAGGTTCCCCAGAAGTATAAGTATTCTTTTAAAATTGATCAGTTTAAGAAATAACAAAGTGCTGTGAGAACACACATCCTTATAACATCTCTGAAAAATAGAACAAGTCATTACTTACTAATGAAGGTGTTGGGTGCGTTGGAAATATATCCAGCAAGAGCTAGGAGAGGAAAAATTCAATTAGGTACCTAGAGTCTTGCCTCTTTGTCTGGGCTCTTCTAATCTTCAACACTGCATCTTTGGAAAATTCCCAAATAACCAGTCCATTCAACCAATCAGGATGGTCCTAACAAATAACAGATGTTTAACATTTCTTTAAAACTCCCTGCTGTTCTAAGCACCATCAACAGTAGCCAACTTATGGAAAGAGCCCAAATGTCTATTGGCTGATTGATGGAGATATATATATATATATATATATATATATATATATATCAGTGGAATATTACTTGGCAATCAAAACGAATGAAATCTTGCCATTTCCAACAACATGGATGGAACTAGAATGTATTATACTAAGCAAAATAAGTCAGTCAGAGAAAGACAAATGTCACATGATTTTACTCATACACGGAATTGAAGAAACAACAGATGAACATAGTGGAAGGGAAGGAAAAATAAGATAAAAACAGAGACGGAGGCAAGCCAGAAGAGACTCTTAAATACAAAGAACAAACTGAGGGTTGCTGGAGGAGAGGTGGGTGGGTGGATGGGCTAAATAGGTGATGGGCATTAAGGAGGGCACTTGTTGGGATGAACACTGGGTGTGATATCTAAGTGATGATTCACTGGGTTCTACTCCTGAAATTATTACACTACATGTTAACTAACTTGGATTAAAATAAAAATAAAACATTAAGTAAATAAATAAATAAACTTAAAAAAATTAAAAACTTAAAAATTAAAACCCTCTGATATTCTATTCGACTGAACAGAATAGCAGAGGTAAATGTTACCCTGTACTTACAAATTCGATTCATCTTAATGTCACAATTCCACCGTGTTTGAGATCCTGTTGCACGCGATCAGAATGCATACATTTATTTAATCTCTACTTTATGTAAGCCGGCAGATAAGATCTTTGGGGGCTCATGGATGAAGTTGGCACTGGTAGAACGAGCCACAAGTAGAGCCGCTTCCAGAATGACCAGGTTGACATGTTCCAGAAGCCCCAGGAGTGTGCCATTCCTGTTCTAGAAGCATCAGCCCGCCGGCTCAATCTGAAATTTTAGCAGCCTCTTGTTGCCAAACATAATGCAGTATATGTCTTTGGAGAGTGTAGGAAACAACACTTAATGAAGCGTAAATTGTTTCAGTAATAAGCATTCATTTAAAATGCCCTATAACCAAAACAAACATTTCTTGCTCACTCTTGATTTGTTTTGCACCTATTGACAGGCCAATGACCCATATTTCGTGAAATTAGTGACCTGGGTCTGTAACTGGGGGAATGGAAAATGCATGAGTATGTCAGAGACTTCCTTGGAATTGGGCTGGTTTATATCAGATAGATGTTTTTGTGTTTTAAAAATCCAATTGCTATGCTTCTTTTATGAGCATAAGCATGTGCATTATAACTGTAAAAATAAGTAAGTATCTTGGGGAAAAGTGCCCTGTAGCAGTTTCTATGGGAAAGGTAAGCAAAATCCAATTTGGCTAGTCTCCTCTGACTCCATAGAAGACACTTAAACCACAGTAGATGAGACTATGAGGAAAAACGGCTTTGATTTTTTTCGAATTCGAAAGAAGGAAACAAATTTGATCTTGGTTTTAGTGACTGGAAGAAAATGAACAACACGGTAAAACTAGTGAGGTCTCATTTACAATTTGACAAACAGCCCCCAGCAAAAACATCACTTCTTTCTATTGTCTAATGCCGAACAGGGCATATTAGGCAACATGTCCTTGAGTGACTGTGTTTGTCAAATTATCTCACGCAACGTATCATGTATTGAACCCTATATTAAACTCCCATGGATTTAACAGTCAGGGCCCATTCACCATGTGGAGAACCCGAAGTTATCGCCTTCCTTGGAATGTTCACATGCTCACTTGGTGCTGAGATCTTGGCAAAATTAAAAGGAATGACCTTCAACACTGACATTCTTTTATATTTTCATCTTATTTTCACGCTGGGGTGGACTTGTTCATTCCTCTTTCATCCCCTGCTAGAGCAAAGCTCTCCTGATTTTGCAGACAGAGTCTCTCTCCCACTTGGTCATTGCATCTGTCTCCACATTACAGTTTTCTCCGCATGAGTACCAGGTAGCAGATGCGGTTTTGCCCAATAGCAAGTACAGCGGAAAGTCTTTCACAGGCTCCCCACAATCTGTGAACATATGATCAGTCTAGGATAACACGTTGTACTAAAAATATACCAGAGAAATGTGCATGTGGTAATAAACAAGAAACCTGAATCGAGGGGGAAATGTGCCATGTGCCGTGAGCTTCTGAGATCTCTGCTTCTCTGTGTACCAGAATGATGATGGTCTGTCAATGGGAGAGGATGGGACCAACTGATGTTTGTTTCTTCATTGAAAGTGTTAATGTACATTTAACAGTGTGGGCATGGCGTGTTTGGCCTGAAACCCAAACTGTGAGTTAAATGAATAGAAATCAACAAGTACTTGTCATGAGGCGGTGGGCTTGACAAATAGAAATCTGTGTAATTTCCATGAGAGCTTCTTAAACTGTACATTGACTTTGGCGGGAACATCCCAGTAGGTCTGAGAGAGCAAATTTAAAGGGAAGGATTGTGTCTCTTATATTTTGTGCTGTGTCATCACCCCTTATTTATACCGTCTTTTTTTTAATAGAACTTGACAATATTTTTCCAACGTTAGTGGACATATTATAGAGACCTTCTGCAGAATGATTGTCAGTTTATGCAGAAAAGTTTTGTGCCCATTTTTAATAGGTCATTTTATTACTGGATGCCAGGAACTGATTGTGCAAATTTAGCCCTTGTAATGTGCTTTGATTCATCCAATATTGAACATCCAATTTTAGTCAATCAGCTAGGATGAGCATTATCTTACGCCATACCTCTTCCCCACATCTTCATCCCATTTCTGCTTTCTGGGGGAGGGAAGGAATGGCAAGTTTGCTGCCTTCTTTGATTGGTCAAATGACTTGAATCTGGGTTTGTTTTTTTGTTTTTTTAAATTTTTTTATTGTTTGTTTATTTTTGAAACAGAGAGAGAGAGAGAGAGAGAGAGACATAGAGCACAAGCCGGGGAGGGGCAGAGAGAGAGGGAGACAGAGAATCTGAAGTAGGCTCCAGGCCCTGAGCTGTCAGCACAGAGCCCGACGCGGGGCTCCAACTCACAAGCTGTGAGATCGTGACCTGAGCCGAAGTGGGACGCTCAACCGACTGAGCCACCCAGGCACCCCTGAGTCCGGGTTTGAACAATACAGACGTGGATCCAAATTCTCGGTCTGCATTTGGCGTGGCTGTTTCAATTCTTGCACTAGTTCTGAACCTCAGATGGTATCTCTTCTTCAGGTGCGGGAGAGCAGTGGAATGCAGTGGACATGTGGTATGCCAGGTGTCTACATCACCATTCCTCCTGGGGCTGTGTGGCTCTGGACCACCGATTAAAACTCTGTGCCTCACCTAGAAAATTTGTGAAGTCGTATTTATTCCATTGGGTCATGGTGCCTGAAAATGCCTCATCCACAAAGGTTCTTACTTGAATCTTTATGAGTAGTTGGCACATAAGTAACACATCCTCTACTGTCCTCCAACCCATTATTTTAAGTATAGATCTAAGACAATCTAATGGTTTCATAGTTAACAAAGCATGGTGGCCAACAGTGTGGCAGACACCTGACTAAATCTGGCCTCCTGGCTGGGTAATGAGAACAAGGTGCAGAAATTGAGCCTGCCATGGGAATGAGAACTATATGTGCCTTGTGGCTGTGGGCTGTTGTGAGAATCGAATATCTATTAGAATAATAGTTGATATGTAATATGGGATCCAAAATGATGATCATTATCATCATGTATGGATGCAGATTTACAAATACTCCTTCCATAGGACTGGTCACTTTTTGTTTCTTTGGGTCTCTCTCAGATATTACAAAACAACAATAACAACAGCAGCAGCAGCAACAATAACAACAACAGCAACAAACCTTTGCTCTCGCTCCTATGGTTGGAGACTTGATCCTTCTGTCTTCCTTACATGTTATTCCTACACCCATTCCATCGCGTTGTAAAATATCAGCTGTCAGGCTTATTTTCTCCACTGGACTGTCAGCTATGCGATGCCAAAAAGTGATGTATCCTTCTAGCTCTGTCAATATCGGGCCCAGGCTTTACTGGCAAATAAATAAGCAATAATACTGGCTTGACATAGTGATTATTGAATGGAATAAAAGTATTTTTTCTTTGAATTATCCCCTAAAAAATTATGTTCTTAATCTCTGATCTGTGGACGTGCCTGAGCCGGTGTGTGTTTATGAATCATCTTACATCGTATGCAAGATTCATGATGATTGTGGATTTTCCCAGGAAAGGGGTACATAGTTTCATCAATGTCCTGGGGAAGCCTGTGGCCCTAAACAGTTTGGAAATCTTTCATATAAAATCTCCTTACATTTTTTCTATTGACATAGTTTTCAAAAAATCATTAGTCCTTTAAAGTGTTAATGGCCCCAGATTACATGTGCCTTAGACGTTGGCTTCCTCTTATCCCTGATTCTCCAATTTTGTCCAATATCTGCTGCTTAAGGAAATGCAAGCACTTTCTGTGAACATTGCATATGCAATATTTTCCCATGAATCTACAGTGCAGTCAATGAGATTGCTTTAATGAATTATTTGGTTCTCATTTCAGCATATAATCAGTCTTGTCAATTGAGAGATAATCATTATTATATCTACAAAATTCAAATTGACTATAACCCATTATTTGACTGACTAATGAAGCCTAGATGTTATCTAAGGCCTTCCCTGTCTCCCAACTCCCCTCTTAAGAAAGGAGGGGCCAAAGTGAATCAAGTAGCAAAATAGAATATGTGGTATTTTAATTATTTGCCATTTCAATGCTTTTGATCATTTATCAGCTATTTGAACCTACAAAAGAATGAGACAATTTTGGATCTTTTAAAAAAAATGATCAAATACACAATTTCTATTCATGATGTTGTATTAGTTAGGGTGAAGGCTGAGAAGCAGACCCAGAAGGCAATGGGTCAGCCAAGTCTACTTTCTCTCTCTTACTGACACAGAACATGAGAAACTTTCTGTTTTGGGAAGTCATGCTCTTGAGAGTAAGGAAGGCCTGACATCGTCAACATGTAGCTTCCAAGGCTTTTTCATTCTCATCTTCCACCAGCAGCTAGAATAGTGAGGAGCAATTCCAAGGAAAGCGTTGTCCAGGCAAGTGAGACAAATTTGCACATTCTTCTTCTGCTCATACTCCATTGATGAGAACTTAGTGACATGGCTATTACTAGCTACCAAAAACCAGGAAGATGTACTATGCCTGAGTAGCTCTGCATCCAGATACACCCTATTATTCTAAAGGAGCAGAAAAGATTTTGTTTGAGAAGTAACAATCTCTGTTGGATGTGTAGAATTAGGATTTAGACACACGCATCAAAATTGGGCAAAACCGACCGCTTTGGGGACCTGATGAATGGATTCTTTGTTTTTCTTCCTTCTGGAGGCATTCAGTAATCTCGAGTACTGTAACTTCAAAATAGCCTCATTGTCTGAAAAGAATGTGAAAGCCACTTAAAGAAATTAACAGAATGTAGGATTGGGTTTCAGCCGGATAAACAAAGAGAATGATCAGGACCCAGAGATAAGTCAGCCCCATTTGGACAAGTTAGGCGGTCATGAAAGATCCAGGCACAAGGTAGTAGAGAGGGTAAAAGAGGACTCTGACAGTGAGCAAGAGGAATATAGGCTTGGAGGCCAGGGCTGAGGTGCACATCGCTAGAGCTCCTATAAAATCTGTGAAGGGGCAGGCAGGGAACGGGAGCTGAGAACCAGAGCAACAGGCAGAAACCTCGTTCTGGAAAATAAATGCTTGACTTCTCGAACCCTGATACATGACTGCCCAGAGTCCATTTACTGTAATCAGGATGAAAAGAAAGACTTGGATCAGCTACAAAGGAGATTAATACAGTGTGGCCCAGCTAAACATGTAGGTTCTTAATAGTTTTTATTCTCAGGGCCTTAATAAAGTCCCACAGGCTGAGGTAAGTTAAACCTGCAGGTGTCATTGAAATAAACCCAGCCGCATATTTAAGGAATTGTGAGGGGCCAAGGAGCTAACTCACCTCAGCTTCTTGAATAAAACCCTAATCTCTGGGTTATTTTGAAGAATGGATCGTTGCTTTTCAGACAGGAAGGCAAAGGGTATAAGTTAAGAGAAGAATCAAAGTGAAAAACATTTCTAAGCCACAAATGTTAGGAAAACAATTGGACATTCACATGCAAGAAATACAATACAATACAATACAATACAATACAATAAAAAATAAAATAAAATAAAATACAAGTGATTCTAGACATAGACCTTACACCCTTTACAAAAAACTAACTCAAAATGGATCATGGACCCAAATTTAAAATGTAAAACCATAAAACTCCTAGAAAATAACATAGGGTAACACAGATAACCTTGGGTGTGGCAATTACTTTTTAGATACAACAAAAAAGGCACAATCCATGAAAGAAATAATTGATACACTGGATTTCATCGAAATGAAAACCTCTGCTCTGCGAAAGACAATCTCAAGAGAACGAGAAGACAAGCCACAGACTTAGACAAAATATTTGCAAAAGCATGTCTGATAAAGGACTGTTATCCAAAGTCTACAAAATTCTTAAAACTCGAAAAGAAAATTTAAAACCTGATTAAAAAATGGAACAGGGACACCAGTTGGTTAATCATCTGACTCTGGATTTGGCTCAGGTCATGATCTCACAGTTTGTGAGATTAAGCCCCACATGGGGCTCTGCCCTGATAATGTGGAGCCTGCTTGGGATTCTCCCTCTTTCTCTCTGTCCCTCCCCTGCTCATGCTCTCTCTCTCTGTCTCAAAATAAATAAATAAGTAAATAAATACACAGTTTTTTTTTTTAAATGGACCAAAGACCTTAAATGACATCTCACCAAAGAAGACATATTGATGGCAAATAAGCATATGAAAAAATACATCATATGTCATCTTGGAAATAAAAATTAAAACAATGATGAGACACCCACTACAAACCCATTAGAATGACCAAAATCCGACACTGACAACACCAGGTGGCTCAGTTGGTTGCGCATTCGACTTGGGCTCAGGTCATGACCTCGTGGTTTGTGAGTTCGAGCCCCACATCACATCAGGCTCACTGCCGTCAGAGCAAGCCCTCTTCGTGTCCTCTGTGTCTTCCCTGCCTGTGCTCCTGCAAAAATAAATAAACATTAAAAAAAAAAAACTACACAACACTGTCAATACCAAATGCTACTGAGGGTGTGGAAAATGAGACTCTCATTCATTGCTGGTGGGAACACTAAATGACAAGGCCGCTTTGGAAGACAGTGGTCAGCGTCTTACAAAACTAAGCATGCTCTTACCATATGATTCAGCAGTTATGCCCTTTGGTACTTACCCAAATGAACTGAAAACGTATGTCCACATAAAAACCTGCATGAGAATGCTTGTGTATAGCAGCTTTTCCCATAATGGACAAATCTTGGAAGCAGCCAAGTGATCCTTCAGTAGATGTGCAGGTGAATAAACAGTGCTACATGCACACAGCCGAGTATTATTCAGTGCTAAGAAAAATGAGCCATCAAGTCACAAAAAGCCATGGAAGAAACTTACATAGATTTTACTAAGTGAAAGAGGCCAATCTGAAAAGGCTACATTCTGTATGATTCCATTTACATGACCTTCTAGAAAAGGTAAAACTATAGAGACAGTAAAATGATCAGGCATTCCCCAAGATTGGGGGAAGGGAGAGATGAATAGGGAGAGCCCAGAGGATTTTTAAAGATATAAAAATACCCTGAATGATACCACAATGGTAGATAAACACCCTGCTACATTTGTCCAGATCCATATAATGTACAAAAACAATAATGAACGATATTATGAACTATGGCCTTTGGGTGATTATGATGTATCACTGTAGGTTCACCAACTGTATCAAATTTAACACTTTGGTGAGGAAGTTGATGGGGGAGACTATGGATGTGGAAGGACAGGAGGCATATGGGACATCTCTGTTCCTTCCCCTCGGTTTTGCTGTGGGCCTAGAACTGTTGTAAACATAAAGTCTTAATAAAAAATAATTTAAAACCGGCCTTCTAAGGAGAGAGAAAAAGGTGACAGTAAGCACTGAGGACCTGTCATAAAAATCAGTGATGGATACAGAATTTCAGTTCAAGAAGATGAAAACGTGATGGACACAGACGGTGGTAGTGGTTGCACAATGTGAATACACTTAATGCCACAGAAGTGCACACTTAAAAACAGAATGGCAAGTTTATGTTATGTCTACGTTATCACAATGCAAAAGCAATTTTTTATTTTAATAAGTAAAGAGGTTAGAAGCAATTATAGTGGATATTTTAGAAACTCGGATATGTCATTTGTTAGAACCAGGAAGTTAAGAGAACATGGCTTTCGATGGGTCTGTTAATGTGGAACGCAAATATTTTACCGGTCTACTTATGTCGGAGCCCAATTATTGGACCTTGCAGTTTTCATTGTTGAAGTTAAAACATAACAATAATAATAACAATAATAAAGTAATCTGTGAGAATGGGACACTTAAGAGGGTGACAGGGAACCCCAGTCCAGGGCACACGCTTCATAAAAGGGTCTGTTCTGCGCGAGCTGTGCTACTGGCCGCCCTGACCACCTGGTGCCTCCTACCACATGCTCTTTTACTGCGCTGGCTTGGGACAGAAATTAGATAGAAAGCCATCTTATTTTACTCTTGCTACCAAAGCAAGCACAGAGATGATGGTTTCTGTATTTTTACATGCTAGAGACTGCCGATGAAGCGGGAAGAAGGAAAAAGGAAACACACTTGGCCTCATTTCCCCTTCTCTGTTCACATCTTTGATAGGAAGCCTTAAAAACAGCTCTTGAGGACTCCTGCCCCCTGGTTCTCACAATCTTGTGTATTTCTCTCCTTCCCCTCCCCAGCCCCCACCATGAATAAGGCCTGGACCTCTGACTTGCTCCAATTAAATACAGTATGGCAGGAGTGCTGGGATGAAGCTATGGAGGATAAGCCACAGAAAGAATGTAACTTCTGTCCTAAGGTCCATTTCTCACTCTCTTGTCACTTTGCTTTGGAGGAAGCAGTTGTCCAGACATAAGCTGTCCTACGGAGAGGGCCACGTGTATGGCAAGGAGTCCGTGTCCCCTACCAGCCAACCTCCCAGTAGGGAAGTGAGCCTACCAATAGCAGAAGAGTGGACTTGGAAATGGATGCTTCTGGCAACACCTGCGGATGCCCCCATAGGCATCCCATCGGCCACACCTGGGTCCCGCCCAGAAACTGTGGGATAGAAGTGCTTGGCGTTTGGGGCGCCTGGGTGGCTCAGTCAGTTAAGCATCTACTTTGATCAGGTCATGATCTCTCAGTTCATGAGTTCGAGCCCTGCGTCGGGCCCTGTGCTGACAGCTCAGAGCCTGGAGCCTGCTTTGGATTCTGTGTCTCCCTCTCTCTCTGCCCCTCTCCTGCTCATGCTCTGCGTCTTTCTGTCTCAAAAATAAATAAACTATAGAAAAGGGGCGCCTGGGTGGCTCAGTCTGTTAAGCGTCCAACTTCAGCTCAGGTCATGATTTCATGGTCAGTGAGTTCAAGCCCCGGGTCAGGCTCTGTGCTGACAGCTCAGAGCCTGGAGCCTGCTTTGGATTCTGTGTCTCCCTCTCTCTCTGTCACTCCCCACTCATGCTCTGTCTCTCCCTCAAAAATAAATAAACATTAAAAAATTTTTTTTAACAAAACAAGTATTTGGTGTTTTAAGCCACTATGTTTGTGGACATTTTTCTTCACAGCAACAGATTACTATGACATGCCCAGATAGTGCTCCCTAGTAATTCTCAAGCAGGGTAGGGAGAGAAACACTCTGCTTATCACAGGTGCTAAGGTGAAGGTGGCTGGTGGCTGGTGGCCCACGCAAATCCACAACCACCCCCTCTGGTGTAGGACTTTTACTGGAAGCAGCCGCCAAGCCCGAGACGACATTTTCCAGCGCCACCTCCCTTCCTCCATATATGAGTGGGGACCCGTGACCAGGTCTCATCACTGAGCCGGGTGTGGGAATGTGTGTGGCACTTGGGGCGGTAGGGTGGACACAGATGTGCCGTCTCTCCCGTCTCTCCCGTGTCTCCGTGTCTGCCAGGCTGAATTCCTGAGTGAGGAGAGTATGAAGAGCAGCGTGCTGATTTGCTCCGAGGCCAGAAACACCTGTTCTCCGTTATTATAAACACAACCTCTGTCTGGACACGAAATGAACTTTTAACGGGTTAAGCCACTAAAATGTTGGGGTTTGTGATTTTTGTTACAGCAGCTAGTGTTACTCTAAATACTGCAGTGACACAGGAGCAGAGTTTAAAATGCTGAGATGAGATCTGCTCCACGTGGAGACTGTCCTCATCTTCAGCAATGTCTTAAGGCCAAAAGCAAAAGCATTTCTATTTCAGAGCAATACTCAGGCTACCCCAGCTAGGTGCAGCTTCTGAGAAAGGCGAAGAGAGAGGATTTGAACTGGGAACCTCACTAAGTCCAGCGCGGTCATATCATCAAGAGGGAGAGGAGCGAGAAAAGGCCTTGTGAAGTTCATGTCTTTATCTCTATTGCCTCGCTACAAAATTCTTAAGTAAGGGAATGTGGGTGGTTTAGTATTGTGAACTGACTCACAGAAGATCCAAAAAGGGGTGGGATCAAGAAGGTGGAGGGGGGAGAAAGGGAAGGGAAAGGTCATACAGCTTGGGTAAATATGGCTCTATTTTAGCAAGATTGGACGTTACATAAACTATTTCTGAAAAACCCCCAAATGGAAGCTCTTTACTTGGAGTTCAGAAAGGAGCTTCAAGAGGTTTTGAATTCTTTAACATTTTCCACAAAATTTCAGTGCTTACACACCCGCAGCTTTTTCTGGGATTCACGACCACTCAAAAGTTTACAAACTATTTCTGGAAAGTTACTTTGGTCATATTATTTGGGGCTTTTTGATTTAATCTTGCCCCTGTCAATTTTTTTTCACCTCCTTAAAAAGTCTTTCTTAAAACTTATTACCAAAGGGAGATTTTTATAAAATCCAGATGAAGAATGTGTTTTTAAGAGTGTGTTTGAACAATGTGTTTGAACAACGCTAGTTTTCTCTGTGTCTATGCTCCTTACTTAGATTATAAACTTGATTAACAGAGAAACCATGTCTTTCTTCCTTGGAAACTTTCTTTTCTCAGAATACTCCAAACCAGTTCCCAGGCTGGACGGAGAATAAAAAAAATGTGATTGGTTCCTGGTGATGAATTGTCTAATCAAGTTCACTCAGAAGTCAATAGAAATCCTAGAAATAAAAATTGCATTTTCTATGCCACTGCCTGGTTAATAAACTTTGACAGACATGTGTAATTACTTTAGATGCAGGAAGACAAAACGATGGATGAGAGGAAACAACTGATAAGATGTTATTGACTTAAATAAGAAAGCCAATTTTATGTGATGGATGTATTGCACGTAGGACCAAGAGGCAAATATGATAATTATTTTATCCCTATGTAGGGTGGCCTGTTGAAAAGGAGGGTCAAGTATGGTGATTTAAGACATGTCCTTTGTGCATATTACAAGTTAATGAGACTACTCTTTTTTTTAATGTTTGTTTTATCTTTGAGAGAGAGAGAGAGAGAGACAGAATGTGAGTGGGAAAGGGACAGAGAGAGAGAGGGAAACACAGAATCCAAAGCTTGGAGTTGTCAACACAGAGCCTGACGCAGGGCTGGAACCCATGAACATTGAGATCACAGCCTGAGCTGAAGTTGGACGTTTAACTGACTGAGCCACTCAGGTGCTCCAATGAGACTGTTCTTCATCTAGATTTTACTCCCCACTGCCTTGGACATCGTATCCTAGGTCCAAATTCACCTGAAGAATTCCAGTACAAATAAGACTATTGGTATGATTTCACTACCAGATTAATTAAAGCCTCCTCTCTCCTGGAGTGATCAAACAAAACATTTGCTGGTGATTATCAGATAAAAAATATGAAAATTAACCAATATTATTGCTTCAAGTTTCTTGACAAAGCTAATAAAAAGGAAACTGCACACCTGGTTGGGAATTTTAGTTAAAACCTATGAAAATAAATTAGTTACTAATCATTTTCTATTAGTGGGATTCTTCTAAATAGCTGTTTTATAATAAACAATTCTTCCACTCACTTATTTGGAGAGGACCAATTTTATTAAATTGATTAGCTTGGAGATAAGAAAGACTTGGTGGGATCACGCAGTGCTGGATTTTGGGTTCAGATGTATCTATATATCTAGTACGCAATTCCAGAGGTCAGCAATACCAATGCAGGTTGAGCACTATGCCAGTGATTTTCTAAGAATCTACCTGTAAAACTTGACATGCAGAGGAGTGGTGGGGAAATGGAGAAACTAAGTTGGTGTTTCTTTTATCTGCATCATGTCCATGACTGAGGCTGACCACTGAAAGAGTCACTGTGAAGAGGAGGACCTTGATTGCCCATTAGGCTTTACGAAATACAGGGCGCCAGGGCCTCACCTCCAGGGAATAGGTACAGACTACAACACAGTTAGAGAGAAACGCATCTCCACACCTCTGACAACCCACCGGGGTTCAGGTGGTGCCCAGAGGACTGGAGAGGAGACGGGAGCCTCTTGGCATTTCACATATTTGCAGTTTGAGGATGCCCCAGGAGACGGCAACCCTAGAGGGGAACAGTGTGCCCAGTGAGGTCACCTCCAGCCACAGCCTGGCAAGGTGCATCTCTCAAACGGCTGGTAGGCAGCGGAGATCCAAAAGAAGGCCAACTTAGAGTAGCAGGATCAGGCTTTCTCCTAAGCATATGCCAAACACCCGAGTAGTGGGAGGGCCAGGACAGGCAAGGTGAGATCTCAGGCAATGACTTTCACAGTCCACTTCTTAGACCTGAGACTCTGTGCTGCCTTGAGGCCAAGGACTGGAGATCAGAGACACCCTCACTTGTCTGTCAAATCAGCCATTGTCTCAAGGCCTCCTGGTACTTTCTAGGCCATCAGGGAAGTTTTGTTGGGCCAAGGATAGCCCTCTGAAGAAAGTTGGGAATGGTAGTTCTTAGAAGCAAAGCCCTCAGAAGGCAGGGGAGCAGTGGGGGTGTGCAGACAGAAACGGTGAGAGGGACTTGAGAAGATCCAGATAGAAACTTACTGGTTTTTCCTATCCCGTCTTACCCAGAAACAGCTGGGCCTGACTTTGAGGAAATAATATGGGGCCTGAGGCCTGCAGGCAAGGGCTAGTAACCATGTGACTACAGTGTTAGTGTGAATATGCTCTCATTTATTTATATGTGCATAGTGGTGAAGCCTTAAATAGCTACATACAGATAAGACAACTCCAGAGTCAGAAGGGACCTCCTGGATCACTCTGTGAGAATTCTCCTTTCCCATTTTGTAGCAAAGCTACTGAAGGACCAAGATAGATATGACTTGCCAAAGGCCAACTAGCTGTCTAGTGACAAAGCCAAGATTAAAATTCACATTTTCTGATCTCAGCTCAGTTTTTGTTTCAGTTATACAAGATTTTTATACAACGTGTATAATAATACAGAGAAATGTTATAATTTGAAGATTAGCAATTCCTGTCCTGAAGATGTGTCCATCTTCATGTAACATGCTGGAGCTTTGGTACCATGGACTTTTATATCTTATATTCTTATTCACATTATCATAATAGTTAATATTATCCTCAATATGAGCTATTGTCATATTCATCTATGCTTAGTAGTGTTTATTCCCCTCAGTCTGCAGCACCAGAAATTTGAGTTTGCATTATCCTCTTTCTTCTCAGAGGAAACAATGCCAAGACCCTTTACCTCCCCAGGGCCAGCTTTCCTAAAATAAATCCTTTCTCGATTTTCCTTCTAGAAAACTGCACGGCCCATTTCTGACCATCTAACCAATTACTCTCCTGAGCTCTGATAGAGATTGCTCATCAAACTGACCTCAAAAGCAAAAGATAACACAAGGATGCCTTCCGTAACCTTATATAAATGGTAGAGAGAAAAAAGACAAAAACAGAAACAAAAAATGGTGCCTATAGTGCCTTCAGTTGATCATGGAAGATCCTACAGGGCAGCTATGGCTTCAGGTATTAACGCCAATGGGCTGCGCGTGCAGAGCAGTGACAGAGCCCAGAGCCTTCTGGGCCATCGCCAGGGAGGAAAGCCAGAGGAATAGCAAAAATAATCCTGCTATGTGACCCTGACTGCCTGGTGCAGAGCCACATTCCTCTCAAGGTGAGCCTGGTTTTCCCCAGTTCCAATTATCACATGGGCAGAGAGGTTGTTCTCTATAAATTCCAGACTCTTCTCAGGGCTATTTCAAGGGAATATACAAGGACACAAAAAGTAGTTTGGGATACAGGATACTTATTTGAATTCCAAACTTGTCACTGGCTCTAGGACATTATCATTTAGACATGCTGTGCCTCGGCTTATCCATTTTACAGTGAAGGCTTCAAGAACATGGACAAATACTATGTTATAGTATTGTTATATATAGTGTAATTATGTATGTACTATACATTACACATAACATACATGTCTATTGATTAAGATGGGGAACAATTTGAGGATTGGAAAGCCCTAGCTCTCCTTGGAGACAGTGTCAATCCTCTACATTTCCCTGTAGCTTCTTTGTCCTTCCTTTTGTTTCCTCCCTCTCCAAGACACACATTTTTGTACTGAGTTCTTATTTTAGTTATCTTTTTTCCTCCCTTCTTATAAGTAAAACACATCGAAGGTCTTCTCTGTGTTGTATTATAGAGAACGAATTTTGTTCCTAGTAATCATCTCGAATCATTGACAAAAAGTCAAGTCAAATGACAAAAAAAAGTCTAAATCCTCAGTAATTCTCTTGGGACAGGTTGTTTTATAATACAGCTTAGGATATTTTTCATCGAACAGATAAAGATTAAATAAAGTGTTGGGGTTCAAAGTCATCACATTCAGTTATCTAGAAAATCCAATTGTGTAGTACATTTTGATTCTATTCCATGACAGATAGATGGGCAATACCATAATCAAATTTAAATGTCTACTGTCAGTTTAAAATCATAGGATTAAAAAAATATGTTATTAGAAGAAAATAGAGACACATATTCAGGAAGTAAACGTCAAGAAAAGATTGAGAGAGTGTATAGAAGGATATGGCTTCTAGTTCAGAGAAGCAGACAATAAAACTTGAGTTCGTGTATTGCAGAGTTGCACGGGAGGTGGCCATTCTGTGTGGCATTATGGAGAGAATACCTTGGACAGCGAACATCGGTGTGGGGCATTTCCAACTGGAGGGATTTCAGAGAAATCCTGAAAAAGTTGGGACGGTTTATGATAACCTTCCAAGAATTTGAAAAGGCCCTGCATACCTGGTGTTTTAGGCTGATCTGATATATAAGTTGTACTTTTCATCATTTATAAGTGACCTTTTCCAAACAAAGAAACAAATATAAAACAAATCCTTACATACTTTCCCTTTTGATAATGGCTCTCAGTACTAATTTGATTCTTGACATATTGTCTTGCAATACGTATATAGTTAGAATCTTTCTTACAGCTAATATTAATTAATACTAATTATATCATATAATATTTATAACAATGTAACATAAAAATGGCGATGAACTGTGCATATTAAAAATAACTCAGTAAATATTTAGCAGATGCTATTTGCCTATGTCAAGGCCATTTTCCCTTTTTCCCCTAATCACTGTTTAGTTTGGGAATCCATATTTCCTTCATTTGATTTAAAGCCTGGCTTTAAAAGTAGATCTCAATTTGTCTAACACAGTGTTATTCCAACTGTGTGTTGCAAACACTCGTAGGTAATAAAATAAAATTAATGTGTCACATTACCTTTTTTTTCAAATAACACAGAATGGGAAATACGAAAATGTTTCATATAGACTAAGGGTAAGAAAAATTCCATAAAATGTTTTCTTAATAATTATGTATACTTACATACTGTGATGTTAAAACATGTTTTCTATTGTGAGTCTCAGTCAAAAAGTTTGGAAACCATTGGTGTGAACCAATCATCAGGATCCTGTTTCCCTTGTGACTGGCTTATTTATGGATGTGCAACAAAATTTTGAACACTGAGCTTTGAGAGGAAGTTTTCTAAGTGTCATCCAGAAAAGTTTGTTCTTGGATTACAGGAATCCCAGGATAAGAGACAATCCCATCTCTTGCTCTGCATGTTTTCCTGCATGGATATGCTAAGCCAGAACTGCTGTGGAATCTTGCAAACATGAGATGAGCTGGCCGGTGGAAGAGTCAACCTCTCAAGCACAAGGCTGAAAGATCGAAGGGAACTGGGTTTCTTAATGATGTCATTGAGCTGCCAAGTTACTCTGGTCTTACTTCTGAACTTGTATTGTGATATAATGCAGTGTGTAACTAAGCTATGTGGTTTATGGGTTTCAATTTTTTGCAGCTGAATAAATTCTAAGCGATGTAACTACCATCTTACATTTGGGTGCAAATATTAAGACTGTGATGACTTTATTTAATAAATTATGTGATAAGTGATTATTACATGTGAGGGTCTAAGCACAGGGCAGCTGTGAAAAAAGATGAATAATATATACCCTCAATAGTTTATATTTGAGTGATGTAGACAAGTGATAAATAATGAAACAATTAATGCATTTAGATTATAATTAATCTTCTGATGGAAAGAAGTAGAATGGCATGATAGAGTGATATATTTGGTTAACGAGTTCTTCTTTAAGCAGGATGCTAACTTTTCTGAGGAGGAGAGGTATTGGAGCTGGGACTTTAAAATAAGTTAACCATGGAAAGAGTGATGGACAGATCATTCCAGAAAGAGGAACAATACAAATTATAGACTACACTGCTAGGAAAGTGTACACTCATACTTTTCCTATTTTAAATATTCAATTCTAGGAAGTTTGAAACCATGGTAAACCTTTTATAGTGATCTCTTGGTAAGAACTCTAATATCTACTAGAATGCACACCTCCAGATACTAGAATTTACTGGATTACCCCTCACTAGACTGATTATCTTTTACTTCATTGGATTATCCCTTAATGGAATTGAGTCTAGCTCTCTGAGCAGCCAACTTAACACCTGGACATTTGAAAGGATCAATGTTGGTTGAATAAATTAATGCATGAAAACTCCTAGGGAGTTTATCCATCTGGTAATGACTGTAGAAAACTCAGAGTCCCTAAGAAGGCTTATCCAGGTTGCCACGGTCCACTGCTAGGAGAGTGTGTCATCAAACCCCAGGTAAGAACCCAAAGATGTAGCTATGATATTTTCCCTTAATAATTCCCACTTAAGATATGTTATTACCTAGAAAAATCATTTGGTAAAACCCATACCAAATGTTAATGATAGATACTGCTGGGTTAGGAGATGTTGTTGGTGATTTATATGAATTTCATTTCACTTTATCACTTTTTATTTTACATAATTATAATGTGTCATGTATATTAAACTTTAAAATATATCAGTTCTGTGTTAGAATAGGGTTTTGTGTATCCAGTGACTCACTAATCCCTGATATTTCTTTCTGAAAAAACCTATCCTGATCCCCACTTCTCTGTCCCGTCTGAATAATTGATTGCCCCTAGGAGTCCCCATTGTATATGTAAAGTGCAATTCTGGGATGACAACGACCACGTTTATTATGGCCTTATATTGCCTTGTATCCCTCACTGAATTATAAAGCCTTTCAATACAAGATGTAGGTTTTATTGTATTTTTCCTCCAGTGGATACCATAGGGCCAGGATATGCTGAGGTATCAATAAATCAAAATGAAAAAGGATGAAAATCAAATTCTCTGTAGAATCAAATTGCCTTGTTTTGACTCTGTTGACTGAACCTCACAATATACTCTGTTCTGTTTTAGCACCATTATTGCAACAACTTCCTACTTCTTTTCCCTGAGTCTCCCTCCTCCAGCCTAGCCGTCCCCCCATCGCTCCTTAGTGTTATTGCACAACGTAGTAGACCTTTACAGTTGGAAGTTTGAATTTTAGTCATGACATTGATTTACTATGTGATTCTTAGAAAATCCCTTTACCTCTCTGAGTCATAAGATCATTGGGAGAGCAGATCTTAAAACTAAAGACTTATCAGAGTGAAAGACAAAGAAATATTGGCTATGTGATCAAATTATTCCATTTCTTACTTTAAAGACTTTTAAACACTCATCGAACTTTTTTCCTACCATTCTCCATTTCCATGTCAAAATTCATGATAAAACTTCCCAAACTCTCAGTGTCTGTAGTCTCATCTGAGCGAGATTCTTCCGCATGGAAGTCTTTGCAGCTCTGCCTGAAACCAAATATATAAACCTGTCTACTTTGTAAGTTTGATTGGCAGACTTACCTTGGCAATAGACCAAATCTATGTCCTCTAATCTGATCTTTGGCAGTAAAGAAAGTGATATTTTGGATTCCTTTTAAAATTTTTTTGAATTTTTCAGATGGGAGGTGAGGAAAAGTACTAGTATGGATTGAAGACTTTTTGAAAAACCCAACAAGAGCTGCCATTTACTGAGAGTTTACTATTTTCCTGGATTGGTGATAATGTGTTCTAGATACATCACGTTCCCATAAATAATAAGTATTTGAAGCACTGTTTAAAAAAAAAAAACAACAAACAAACAAGTATGCCTGGGTGGCTCAGTCAGTTAAGCATCTGACTTTGGCTCAGGTCATGATCTCGTGGTCCATGAGTTCGAGCCCCGTGTCTGGCTCTGTGCTGACAGCTAGGAGCCCAGAGCCCATTTTGAGTTCGGTGTCTCCATTTCTCTCTGCCCCTCCCCTGCTCATGCTCTGTCTGTCTGTCTCTCTCAAAAATAAATAAACATTAAAAGGAAAACTATTCTAAAAACAAAACAAAACAAACAAAACGCAGATATCCATGTCCCAGTTCAGACATCTGAATCTGATTTTCTGGGAGAGACTCAACAGTTTATTATTTAACGTAGACACAGCTCTAGGGAAGCTTTGTTTTCAGGGAAAATTTGTGAAAGACTGAATTATCATTTTAATATGTACACCAGAATGGATCCAAGAGAGTTTCTCATAAGGAAAAAGAATGGGAACTTTGTCAAGGACTATGATTTTATCCTACTTGAGAGCTAACAAGTTAACCTTCACAGCTTCTTGGGAGCTGGTGGAAAACACAAGACAACTTGCCCAGAGAAAGAGGGCAAAGTTTATTACTCACAGCGATAGCAGTAGCGAAAAGATCAGAATTTTCTTCTTCCAGTTCCTGAAGCTCTAATCTGCATAGGGTGATACAAAGAGAACCACATGATGCCTCCACAGGTAGTGGGTTATGTTACAGAAAAACCCCAAGCTTGCTTCAGGAGACATTATCTATGTCTTCCAGGGATGTTGGCTCTAGGTGCACACATCTTTGAAGATAATCTGGAACCCTTAAGAGGTGTAGAAATGCAAGACACCCACAGAGAAATGTGTCCCGACAACATGGACTATGATATCTCAAGCAAGTGGAATAACTAAATAAACGTTCGGAGATAAGAAAAAATGGGAAAGATAAAGGCAACAGCAGCAAATGTTAGGTATTTTTTTGCAGAAGACTGGACCAGATATGGATTATGTTTAAGCTCGGTAAATTGAAAAATTCATATATAGAACCTCTGATGACTGAATTTCGTTCCTACTGCTATGACTTCCTACAGAGCAAAAGTTACCATAGAAATAAGGCCAAGACTAGCTACCTTAACTGTCCTTGACCTCTGCTCAGGTGTGGGAGACATGTAGGTCTGTAGCAATTGCCTGACAGTCCAGCACAGCATCTACTACAACATGTCTGTTACTAAATTACATCGTGCAAATTTTTGAAATAAAATGATGAATAACAGGGCAGAATCCGAAGTCCAAAAGGAATATGGACTTGCAACATTTACCAAATTAAACTTATCAAATAATTCCATGGTAAAAAGCAGAAATTTGGGTCTTATAGTATTTCACTTTGCTTTTAAGCTGGGGGACAACATCATCGAAAAATTAATTAACCTTTTTTTTGGTATCGAACTCTCTGAAATCTCTTACTTAGGAACCTACATGCTCCCACTTTTGTTTCATTGGTAACTGTCTTTCCCATCTCTGTTTACTTCACATTTTCTTATCTTGCCACTACCCTGTGCCAAAAGTCTTGCAAATACACATTAATACATACCATCTGGAACATCCTTTTTAAGAACGGAGAGAAGAATGTGAGGGCTGATAGATTCAGTACAGGGCCCCCATCCAACATCTGTAACGAGGTTTGTGGGACTTAGCAGGTTTCTTTAAATTTCATCTGAATGCCATTCACCACCTGCCTTTTCCACGATGAAGGGGCTACTTAGGCTCAGAGGGGTTTCCTGGATATTTCAGGAAGTGGTGAGATTTCCACTCAATCTTTGAAGTTAAGCAACTTCAGAACTCAGTGAACATTTTGTCGCAATTCACAAACTGGGAATGGAGATGCAGGAAGAGTGAAGAACCACCACTCGGCCACAAAGAAGAAATATTGACCCCGTTTTCTCAGCCCCAGTTGAGCTCGGATACAGTTGGAGATACCCACGAAAATAATTAGTGATGTAAACACATCATTGGACTTATTTAATCATCCTCAAAACATGTAGTTCTCATAAGGTCCGCTATAGACATAATTCCATTCCAAAATGCAGATTAAGATCCAAATACTAGTTTTTATGTTCCTGATAATAACAAAAGTAGTAATATTGAGAGAGGCCTTGTGGATAAAACTTAGCAGCTGAGAAAATGCTCTGTCGATAAAGTAATGGACATTCTAAAGATGAAAACCTTTCTCTATTTTCTCGACTAACACGTGTTTCATTCCAGAGAAATCGATGCTTCAATTACCATTGGTATAATTTTTTTGTATGATAATTTAACAAGTGACTCAATCTTATCTTTGGTGAGTAATCTTCAGGAGTAGTGTAACATGTGATCATTGCCTTGTAAAAGAAAATCTCTATTTTTACTCCACATATTTATTTGGATGTAGTTTCAGAAAGTTTGAACACATACACTATTATGACCAAATTAGACCGAAAAAAGCAACACTTCTGAAGTCTGAGCTTCCCAGCTCCCCAACAGGGGTTGACTGATGAGGAGGGACATTTTATGGTCTGGAAATAGGGACTTATTCTGTGGAATCTAGTCTCTAGCCATTTTACCTTTCTTGGATTAGGGTTTAAGTTTTGGCAGAAAGAGCCCTTCTTCGTGTACCAGGAATCGTCCAAAAGCATGCAAGCATTCCATCAGTGATGAGGCAAGTATGAAAGTTATTGCCACTCTCATTGCCTAGAACCTTAACTTCAAGCCACAGATAGTCCCTGCTCTCTTCTTGATAGATTGAAGAAGAAATAAGTGGATTAACAAAATGAGTCAAGGTGAAGGAGGCAGCTCACAGGAAGGCAAAATAATATTTCTCAAAAAGAAAGAGAATGAGAATCATGTACCCAATCAATTGATTTCTTGCTCTGCCTACTTTCTGTAATTCATCTGCTGTAGTTGTTGGTGCCACTTAAGGCACCAGAAACGAGCATCATGAAGCTTTTTTCATTGTAATTTTATTGCTTGGCAGGCTTATCCCTGGGAAACAAGGACCATTCACTTCAGTTAGCCATTACACTGACATTTGAATTTGAGAGAGAAGGGCCAATTAAGTGTCTCTACGGTGCAGTAAAAGAAATAGACTGAGGTTATAAACATCCTCCCACTAATGTATGATCTAGGTAGATGTGTTTATTTAGATAAAATGGCCATTTCTCATTCTTCTGCTCTTCCTTCTCCTCTTCTTTTTCATTCCACTTTTTCCCCCTTCATCTTTGTACAGAAACCTGCTGGGAAGCTCTGTATTCAAAATAATAGTGATTGAATCAGAGAATGCCAGGCTGACTTGATTCCAATAAGAAGCTGGATGCGAATGGTAGTAAATGCCAACTTCCTCTCCTCCTCCTCCTCCTCCTCCGCCTCCTCCTCCTCCTCCTCAGTTCCTTATCCCTTCTACATCTTCTTTTGCAACAGCCCTGAGATACAACATTTGCAGAGATTACTCAAAGAAGAAAGGAAAAATGTTATTCTGGGAATCCAATTGTGTGAACTTAATTCTGACTCTATTACTTACTAGTTGTGAAACGTTGGGCCAGCTATTTAACGTATGGAACCTATAGGGGTGAGAGTACCTGCCTCATCATATGAAAGATTGAAATGATGCGGTATAAAGGAAAGCTTTCAATGTGACTCTTAGCCATGGAAACATTAGCAATCATCATAGTCATAATATTTTCTTCTATTATACTTTTGCCATTTTATCCTGTATCTTCATAGCTTCTGCGGCATGAACTTGGACTACTTGATTTGTTTCTGCAAATTTGATGCATAAATGTATTATGAAGGTATAGAAGAATCTTTATAAGTATTGTCATATATTTTTGCATAAGAGGGAAGATTTATTTTGAAGTTGGCATGATCTAGTCTCCTTTCCTCCCTAATTTAAAATTCTGTTATATATAAATTCAAAATCTCTTTTGTTTTCTAGTAACCACTGCAATATGAGAGGCTGGACGACGTATCAGGAAACAGACACGCCATAAATATGTTCAATGTTTTCAAAGATGACAATTTCAAATGCGAAAACTGTGGAAGACATGAAATGGAGGAAATATAAAGCTCTTAAGACGGAAGAAAGCAGGAAACATTTGGATTTAATTCCATCCTGGATTCATTTCACCGAAGTTCAACGTAATGCAAGACCTGAGCAAATGTGATTGCTCTCCTGTGCCCTTGTCCTTTTCATCTTCTTTGTACTTTTCCTCCATAGAACTATGTTAGTGCTGCATAATTTTTAAAGGATCATATTGCAGTCAATTAGTAATATTCTTACTCTTTTAGAGGTTAAAACAAGAGAGAGAGAAAGAAACTCAATTTTAGACTCTAGATGCATCTGGAGGGGGTTGTTTGAGGCTTCAAAACATAAGAGAGCATTAAAGAATGTTATGCAGACAGGATGCATTTCGGTGAACTAACTCTGACCAGAATCAGTTTTGCAAATCACTGAAGAATGGCTCTTCCATAAAAGGTCTTTTAATCCAGAATTGCAAATATGCCCCCATTAGGAAACCAATGAGGCCAATAAGAGGTGGCTTTGGGGGATGTGACTTGGTAACTGTTACAGATAAGGTATTGTTGACTTGTATTTTATTTTAAGCTGTTGTTTTGCTTATGGATAATTGGAGAGAAAATCAATTTGACAATGGATGGAGCAACACTCCTGGTCCTCACCCACCACCTGAATCCCATAGGTTTGTGTCTGCAAAACAAATATTATTTCAAATCTGAAACTAACTTTTTGAGGGATTATGGGAAGATTAAAGTCACAGTAAAAAATAATTCCCTGAAAGATGACTAGATAGCATACTTCCGAAACTTCTTTAATCCCCAAGTTTCACAAATGTTTGGGAAAAGATTTGTTAAGATAATAGGAATAATTTTCAAATGGTCTTATTTTAAAATGCTTAAAATATATATATAAATTTTACATAGAAAAAAACTAATTATTTGCTTATTTTAACAATTATCTAGAGGTATACTTACAAGCAAAACTTAATTATTAAATCATTTTATTGTCCATAAAATCATACCAACTCACTAACAGTTGGGAGCAAATCACATTTAACGTTTTTGAAATTACCCAAGTAAGACCATTTGTGATAAATAAATGTGTCTTTTCACCATGTTGGAATGGTGACAAACTATATAATTTTATACAAAAAGTTGTTAATGTCAAAATGTAAGCATGTGTCAAATATGTAAAAATGAGTGTAATAAAGGTTCCAGAAATGTTCAGAAGTAACTGATGACCTGATATGTTTTGGGCAAATATTGAGTTGTGTTTATGTGTTATGGATATGCATAGGTGTACATGTGCATGTCTGTGTGTGTTTGTGCATATGACATGCAGTAATGCTACATAAGATAAAAATGGTTAAGTGCAAGTATAAGGTTTAAATGTTTACTTTGTTTTGTTGGGCCTGCTATATATTTCTGTTTTTAGATTGATGAGCAAAACCTATAGACAAATTGATGATTTCAGCACATGCTTATAAATAATATAGAATAAATATACTTTCCAGTTATATGAAAGGATTTTTATGTGTTTTTAAAAGTGGATTTAAGGACAAAATCTAATCTTTTAACTAATGACAAGCAACTAATTTGGCTATACGTGTAAGATATAATGTGTAATTTCTGTATATTGAGCTATCATCTTGTCCTATCTGACCATAAATCTATCCCAGATTTCCCTTTGAGCCCCTAAATTCACACTGCTATTGCAAATTCTCATTTTTATAAGAATGTGAAATAACCAAAATGGTTTTTCCATAGAAGATCATATATAAGAACAAAATACAAGAAGCCATATAGTGATTTTTAAAACTTTATTGGAGGTGTTAATATTACCTTATTTTATACTGTTTCCTTTATTTCTCGAAGGAAGAAAATTTGGCTCCCAATTAATTGAATATTTATGGCTTTATAAGTCAAATACTTCTAAGAAAATGTCAATTACTTAATCTTAATAATTGACAAGCATGTGCTATTATCATAGACCCTCTGTTGAAAGGTGAATACAGATATAATGTGACACTGAATATATGAGTGTTTGGCCATTAGGAAAGCATAATATTTTGCAATGTTTTTCTCCACCTATTTGTCAACTACATCTAATTGATTACCTTCCTGTAACATTTTATTCTGTTTGTGAAACCCTGTCCTTAGACATCTTCCTCTTCCAAGAGCATATCATAAATTATGAAATCAATGGCATAGCTTGTCGGGCACACATAAAATTGATAGCTTCCCTTCCTTATATTAGCATAATCTGTCAATTTATTAGGAAAGAGTGAATGACATGCTTGCTATTAGAACTGGTCATGACAGGTCACTTGAAAACTTATTGATGGTGTGTGAGACATGCTTTTTAATTAAAATATGGGACTGTTGGTTAGTCAAACACTCTTTTCTCCTTACTCATCACATTTACTGAGTCATGTATTTGTTTATTTATATTATTTTAAATGAACAGTGATGAGTCAGGGTAGCATACAAAAGGCAGGTCCCAGAGGAAAAAAAAAAACACAAAATAGCATGATATTTTTTTTTTAGGGCAAGCAAAAGCACACTGCCTGGAAAAACACTGTAAGAAGATAGGAACCTTCAACATGATAACTCAGATGAAGTGCATTTTTACCAGGGTTACTGGTCACTTTCAAACTTCCTCCTGTCCACTTAACCCCAACCTGATTGTTTTAAGCAAGATCACTTCCCCACTTTTACCCGCTTTCTTTCACAAAGTTATAACTTAGGCAAGAGATTCCAATTCCAGGCCCAATTGCACAATATTCTCGGGGTTATTGTGATCTCAAAGGATGTTGTGAAATTCTCAAGACAAAATTAATTGCGATGTGACTTTAGGCTTTTCAACAGAAGTGTGTACAATAACGCGACCCGAGGAGGAGGTTTGGTGGATGAAGAGGGAGGTTATGGCTAGCAGCGGATTACAGGGTGTCAGAACTACAGGACCCGGGTGGCTGGCAGGGACTTCTGCTTTCATCCCACAGACATCTGCGGGTGAGGGCACGAGATGAAAAGCCATGCATCTTCTCTGTAATTTATACTGCCACAACATTCCACCGTGGCCACACTATTCAGCCCCAGGGAGCTCGCACGTACTTTTGTTTGCTCAGAAGAGTTTCCAAACGGCTTAAGTATGAGCTCTTCTTACTATGAAAAAGGGTCTTGCTGCTTTTTGATCAAATATTGTGAGTTAGGGTCTGGATTTTTGTTGTTGTTGTTGTTTGACTTTGCTTGCTTGTTTGTTTCAGAATTCAATATCTGATTTGTAGACACTCTTGCTTCTTTTGAGACTTGACAGACCCTGGGTTAAATCTGTCTTTTCCAGTACCACGTTTCCAAGTAACTTTGACCTATTAAGGAATATGTGAAATGGGACAGCACCTACTTCCTCGGGCAGTTGTTTAAGAGTTTTAAGTACTCAGAGAAAATGCCCTCTGGATAAACAAAACTCCATGAAGGTTCATCTTGGATGGTTTCCTGATTAAAATATCTCAATTACAGCTGCCATTTCTACTGCTTTTCCTCCCCCAGTCTGTTTATCTTCTCTGTTTTTACAGCAAGTTCTAGGTCATTCACAAATGGAGTGGATCTTACATTTATCAGTTCTAACCACATATTTCATCAGCTTGCTGTGTTTTCATAAAAGACAAAACCTGGAAAATGTCCTTTAGGGTCATTTAGTTCAACCTCCTCTTTCCTATGGCTGAAAGAATGGAGATTTAGTCAAATTTCACAGCCTTCCAATTAATTTTCAGGAGGAATTAGTGAAACAGTTGAGACCAAAATCTCTTTTTTAGACCAGTTTTAGGCCTTTTGCTATATCACCTAACATTTCTCTATATAACCATGTTTTTATTTCGAAGACCTATCAGGGCACTTATGAATAAATAAGAGTGGAACTTTCTGGAACCAAAAAAATCCTTGGTTGATTGCTGTTACTAAATTTGAAATTTGCTTCACGCAGTCCAGTTACTGTGAAGGGTTGATTTTATGCAGGGATAATACGAAATGTGTTTTGATACAACAGTCAGTGAGCTTAAATTTACCCCTTTAGGATGGAAGCAAAGCAAATTGAATCACAAACAAGACAAAGAAGTGGATTCAGTTAGTTGTAAATGAGACAAGAAACAAGGGTTTGGGTTTTGCCCCTACTACAGTCTCTGGTTTGTTTCAGGTTTTAGGGAGTGATTGTCCCATGAAAAGAATCCCAAACAGTGTTTTCAAACACAGGAGAATGCATTCAAGCTCCTGGTGTGCTCAGCTAAACACAGAGTATTTGCTTGGCAATATCTTACAGAACGATACAGAGTAGATTAGAGCTATTCAATGATATGATATGTAGCGCAAGTAGCTGCCATAATCATCACATTGACCCTTCTCAAAATTTTTCTGTGTCTCTATGTCCTGGATCTTGGTTAGAAATAAGAACGACTTTCTTGTGCTTTTCAGGAACAATTTGTTATGACCATATTGCATCATACTTATTACTGCTCCAGACGCCCTGCAATAATCCAATTATAAGACATGTGATAAGATGGAGTCTAACAGTATCCCGGCTCAATTCAGGAAGACTAGATAAGATGTGCTCATGGGAGTCAATTCTGTCCATCTGGAAATGTTACCTGTATTCTCCAGGCACAGAGAATTCCTAGCCCTGGCGTAGGATTCCTTGGGTACCTTTGCATCATTGTCAACAATTGTCTGAGCTCTTTTCCTCATTCTACTTTATTTTCCAAAATCATAGATCTGAGCACATGATTATCAATTGTGCTTCCTACACCGGGATTCATGGCTATGGATGTAACGACTTCTTCCTTGATTTTATTACATTTGTGCTACCTCCCATTAATGTTACTCTGTCTTAAATTTCTCACTGAGAAATTATCTTCTATGCATTTTTGGTTAATCCTAAACTTTAAAAGTACTAATAGTTTCTTAAGTCTATTTTACAGACAGGGCTATCATGACTTTGCACTTTGTCTCTAGTTTTGTAATAAATTGACATTAGTAAAAGATGTCAGTAAGTAATGTGGAAGATTGCTAAAAATGTTGGACTTGATGTTGGCTTAGAGAGGGATCCAGGAGAGAAGTCTTTTGAAAAACCAATCCTTATAGCACCTGTCCTGTTATGTTGTTTTTCTTATGCCTCTGTGGCTTTCTTCTGCTGATGTCAGTCTTCCTTCCCTGATTGCACCAAACGCTCTCTCAACGTACAGCTGTATAGCATGGCAACAACGTGGATTTGCCATCACAATGACTTGGATGTGACCCTAGACTCTGTTCAAACTATATCCGTGACTTTGGATAAGTTATTTAACCTCTTCCCATTGCCTAATCTGTGAGGTAGAGATATGATTCCTAAAGTTGAGGGCTGTTGTCATGACAAATGAAATGCTTGTGCAGTGCCAAGGGAGATAACATTGAATCCGCAGTAGCACTGGCACTGTGATGCCATTGAAGAACATATAGCACCAAGATGTATGATCCTAAGAAGATCCTCTTACCACTTTTGGCCTCAAAAATTTCATTCATTCATTCATTCATTCAATAATACTTTTTTGAACAACTCATCATACAACCATAGCTATAGGAAAGGAGACAATTAGTAGTGATTAAGGCAAATATTTTCCCTCTTCCTATTACCAGCAGAAAAGAAAGATTCTATTTTTATTCATTTTATAAGTAGTTATACAATACTTATTATACGCTAAGCACTGTTTTAAGCATTTTACAAATATTAACTCATCTGAATCTCGAATAACTTTATGAGTAAGCTGGTGTTCTTATTTTACACGCGAGCAACTGACACATAGGAGTTCAAGGTTGTGTCCAAGGCTGCACAGCTGGTAAGTAGCCCCAGCAGGAAATGAGCCATAATAGACTGGCTATGAGTCCTTGCTCTTAACCATGTAACTGTGTTGCTTCTCCATGAAGAAAAATATTTTAAAATAGGTCATTAAATACAACTGATTTAATTTAAATTTTTTATTTTTAATGTTTTTTTAAATTTATTTTTTAGAGAGAGAGAGAGAGCACATGAGTGGGGCAGGGACAAAAAGAGAGGGAGACACAGAATCTGAAGCAGGCTTCAGGGTCTGAGCTGTCAGCACAGAGCCCGACGCAGGACTCGAACTCGTGCATCACCAGATCATGACCTGAGCCAAAGAAGTCGGACACTTAACCGACGGAGCCACCCTGATGCCTCTAATTAATTTTCATTATTATAAGTGATAGGAAGGAGATGCACAGGGTGCTATAAAATGAGAAAAGTGGGGCACCTGGATGGCTCAGTCGGTTGAGCGTCTGGCTTCGGCTCAGGTCATGATCTCACAGTTCGTGGGTTCAAGACCCACATCAGGTTCTAGGCTGACAGCTCAGAACCTGGAGCCTGTTTCAGATTCTGTGTCTCCCTCGCTCTCTGCCCCTCCCCCACTCACTCTCTGTCTCTGTCTCTCAAAACAAAATAAAGACATAAAAATTAAAAAAAGAATTTTTTTAAATAAATAAAATGAGAATAGCAAAATCTGCCAACAAGTCACTTTTTGAAGACCCATTATCCACTATATTCCACGAAATCCATGATTTCTTGAGTCTCCTTATTACACACTTCTCACCACTGACAAATCATTATGGACTGGAACAGAACATTTGCTGCTCTGACAACGGACCTGTGAGGTCTTCTGCAAAGAAAGATAAAATGGCTCAAGAAGTTACTTTAAGTATTATAATGCAAAGGTTACTTTAATTTAGAAAAACATGGCCCAGTCCACTGCCCTTCTTCTAACTCAAAATCTCATTTAATGGGGGTACCTGGGTGGTTCAGTCAGTCTGACTTCAACTCAGGTCATGATCTTGTGATCGGGTTTGTGAGTTTGAGCCCCGCCTCTGTCTCTGTGCTGACAAGAGTCAGATCATCTGTCTCCCTCTCTCTCTGCTCCTCCTGTCTCTCTCTCTCTCTCTCTCAAAAATAAATAAACGTTAATTTTTTTTTTTGCCAGTGTATTCAGTGGCAGTCCTGATGGAGCCAGTGCCAAGAGAAAAAGATCATTCTAGACTAAATCTCGGGAAGAGTAGCCAAGGCTGTCTTTTTCATTATCTTTTGGTTTAAGCACTTATTTCTTTTTATTTATATGTTGTAAGTGGTTAGTCGCAGAAAATAAAATTGATCTTTGCTAGAAAGTAAACTTCCTGATGACAAAAACTTGCCTATCTGGTTTACTATCCTGTATGCTACACCTGAAAATAGTACGAGGCACAAAGTAGGTTCTTAATAAGCATCAGTGGAATGTTGAATTTTGGAGAATGTCTTTTTGGTTATATCAATACTAGTCAACCAAAGAAGTCTGAACAGAATGCTGAATAATGTGGTTAAACGTTAGCCTCTACATTTGGATTCTTGCCCAAGGTTGGCTACCTCCTTGGTTTGTGATCTGAGGTGAATCACTTCATCTCCCTGTTTCTCTCCTTCCCTGGCTATGAAATATCCATTTTTACCTCTAAAAAATGCCTGCAGAGGCAGACATCCCTTTGATGTCTTGCTCTCAATTTTAGCTTGCCAGAGGCTTATAACTTTATTTTCAACTGCAATTAATATCTTTGTCTTGTGGTAGTGGGAAGAAAAACATAATAATGTACAAACAAGACCAAATATGCCAAAAGATTGCATATATATATATACTCTCTGAAAAGAGTACTTGTAAGTTTGACATGGTGGGCAAGGAACCTCAACTGATTTACTCTGCCCCTGATGAGAACACTGACTCATTGTATGACTGCATGACTAAATACACACTAGATATTTGTCTCAGGCCAGCCCTGGTTGACTCATAATCTATGGTTTACGATGAAGATCTGAGCTACCTTTGATCTTCTACTTACAAGAATTTCAAAGAAGATAATACCAGCAGAGCCAACTTGACAGCTCTAGAGAATGTACCTACCTAACTCCCATTACTCTGATTCACTAGAGAAGAGGTTGCAACAATAGTAACAGGGGCTGAAATATCACTTTCAGATTCATACCTGGGGCTGCAAAAGCCAATAGAGGTTGCATTCAATTGTGTAGCTTCAAAGAAATAAACATCTGGAAGCCTGCTAGAGATTTTAGACAATTATTTACATCCTCATAACATGAGACACAGAAACCAAATGTCAAAAAAACCCACTTCTTTTCCCATTTTATAAGCATTTTCCACTTATTATTTTTATACCGTTGCCAATTGTAATTTTTAGAAACAGGAGGTGAGCAGAGTTTGGTGTGAAGGGTGTTTATCAGGCGTCAACACCTGAGAAATGGAGGGACCATTTCCAGCAGGACCAGCAGGATGGTTGGGTTAAGGGAGAGAAGTCGGACTTCCAGGCAAGCCCAGCAAAGCCTTGGCCAAGCACATGGAGATCTCCGGAGTACGGGAGACAAGTCTGTCAGACTTGTCCCTCAATGAGTCAAAAGGACTGGCCTTTGGCACCCCCCAGAGGTCAGTCCCTGGATATGGGCCACCCCAGGAAAGGCATTCTACTGAGTAGAGACTCTCTTTTACTGAGGAGGACCTGAAGAGGTTGCTTATGGTCAGCACCCCCAGCAACAGCATCAATCCTTCTCTGGAGAGAATTTTAGGAGATGGCTCTCCTTGTCTACCATGAATATCAAACAGTGAAACATCCTTAAAAAGTAAAAGGCAAGATACAGCCCAATTTCTATGGGACTAACATAATCACTTGAGAATAAAAATCCTATTAAGGGATTTAGTATGAAGATTTACATGGGAAGCTGGCATGGAGCTTACTTTCTATAACCTACAAATCTCTTGAGAGCAAAGACTAGGTCTCTAAACTCTGTATTTTATTTCAAACTCTATTAAGGGATCATTAAACACATAGCCAGTAATAGGTTCTTCTAATGGGCCATTTTCCAGAATAAGGAGATGACTGTGTACCTCAACTGGCTAGGATTTGCTGTAGATGAAAAGCTTACCTTTATTGTGTTTACAGACAATCTAGACATATGAATATTATTTAAATATATGTACAGTTATGTATATGAATTACACACAGATCTCTGGCTCACAGATCATAAACTATACGCTATACATTACATAATAGCAATGTATCCTTGGAAATCTTTTTCATAGCTTAAATCTAGTATTATAATCACAATGTATAAATTCAGTACGTGCCCTCCACTGTTTAATTCTTACCTTGAATAAACTTTGTTTTTCTTAGAAACATGTTAATATACAGGAGCTTTCAGGTCTCAGACATATAAATGGCATCATTAGCTATACAGGACGTGTTCTGAGGGTTGGGACTACCTGAGTCTGAGCAAATGTCTCTCTAAATTATTGGTACTTTTCACAGAATTCTTCCCTAACACAGGAAAGAAGGGAAAAACAAAAACAAAAACAAAACAGCCTGATCAAGTGCTTCCATTTATTAAATTCCTCTAGAGAAGCCAGCCTACTCCAAGCACCCGTCTTTCAGGAATTCCCTCCAGTGCATTGTCACTGCTCACGCCTTGACTCAGGCCTCCCTTATATCTTGCAAACCGTCCTACTCTGTGTCTCCATCTTCTGTCTTAACTCCGTTCATGCCAGGAATTCAAACTCTTTAAAGCAAAAATCCACAAAACTTTGATGACAAATGAACGAATCCACCTCTCTCAATGATAGCAGCCAAGAAGAAAATGAGAAAGCACTGTGGGGGGAAGGGTGTACAGTATTTGAACACAATTACCAAGCTTCATCTAATAGACATGTATAAAATGCTTTATCCAACCTTGGGGGGATATACGTTCTTTTCAAGTAC
This sequence comes from Cryptoprocta ferox, assembly GCA_028646485.1. Classification (NCBI taxonomy): domain Eukaryota; kingdom Metazoa; phylum Chordata; class Mammalia; order Carnivora; family Eupleridae; genus Cryptoprocta; species Cryptoprocta ferox. The sequence goes on along the minus strand of CM053578.1, from coordinate 94,917,991 downwards.
ACACAGATATTAATGAATATTGACCATATACTGGGCTCAAAAGCACATTTCAACAAATTCCAAAGGACAGCTATCATACAGAATGTACGTTCTGACTGTCCCAAATGCATATCCACTATCACTCCACTGAAAGTCTGTAGCAGCCTATTCTTCCCGTTTTGCAATAACAATTGGTCTTGGCTTGTATAATTTATTTCTGCATTTCTTTCTTTACCATTGTTCCATGCACCCCCTGTGTCATTGTTGGCATTTGTTTTGTTCTGATGTTGACATTCCCATTTGTTCCTAATACAGCGCCTGTTTCTTAGTTAAGGCAATAAATAATTTGTATTTTTCTAATTTAATTTCAGCTTTGTGGAAAGGATGACTACAGCCAGTTCTATGTCTGTAAACCCTGTGTAGTCAGTTCTCAGCATTTTTGTGAGAGAGGAGACATTTAGGACAAGAAGACCAATGATATGACAGTATGAGCTTTGAGATTTCTGACTCTACTGTTGTCTAAGTAGATCTCACTGAGCCACATTAAGGGTAACATGTCTTACCTCATTACAGAAATATTTATTTCTATATTTTTAGTGCTTCAGAAGGCATTATAATCACTAATTGAGCTGAATTAATAGCATGAGACACTTAAGGAAAATATACATATTTCACTATTTGTACATAGTAAATGGTGTCTAAAATCCAACTGAGAACAAATTTTATGACTACATTACAAATCTCTAAATAGGATTGCTAAACAGAACATGTCTAGCACACAGAAAAGCACAGAGGATAATAATGAACTGATTTGCCAAGTCTTAGCGTTTTTTTAATATTAGTGTCACATATTCTTAAGCCAACAGTTTTCACAGACGTAGTAGAAGATGATGACTTGTCCTCACCCATTAAATAGTATCTCTTCAATAGAAATTCTGACACTGTTCTAACTACAGGAATCAGTACTAGTGTAATATGCTTTGGAAGTATAAACCTTTATTAATAATGACAATAAGTAAAAAAAAAAAACTTCCATAGACTAAGGAGATATCTATTTAATATACTTAAAAAAAAAACTAAACTCTTGCTTAATCATGGCCACTCTTATATTGTTAAGAATCGCCAGTATCTATTTAAATACCTTGCCATTTCCTTTTTTGGGGAAATCTGTCTATAATTTGAGCTAGAATTACAAGAATGTAAAGATCAAGAAAATGCTTAGAAACTTGGCTGCAAACGCACCACTGAATCTCACATAATTGGAGATGACAGATACTGAAGCTCAATGAATAATATGTTCTCTGTATGTGTCAAATCAGGTATGAAAAAGAGGTAGTTATGCCAGTGGGCAAAAAATATACATAATTTACTAAAAGTGGAATCGGCTTGCACTAATCTTATTTTTCAACATCTGAGTCATTTGCTTTCAGTATATCTTGTCATACATCATAACGAGCCCCCTACTCTCTGAAATCCTAGCAGATGATCACAATACTTGGGAATAAAGAACATAAAATTCAATGTAACACATCAGTGGTAAAGCTTTTCGGTTAAGAAGTCTTTGAAAATTGAGAAAATGGTTGTTTCCAAATAGAATTAGTACAGAATAGACATTTTTTTTCTATGTACCAGAAACACATTATATGTAGATATGTACAAAACTTAGAAATAAATCATCACGTTTCATTCCTATAAATATTAAAAGCATTTATACTTTATATGGATTTTTTTTCCTTTTTCAGTTGTTTTGACAAACCAAAAGACAAATTATAATGGAAAAAGTTTAAATTGGAGAGAGAAAAGAAGCCTCCCACTGACCTCCAGAATTGGGCATAGGTGTCTACTCCATCACTTCAGTGTTGAACCCAGGTTGGTGAGTCTGTGGGCTGTCCGGATGAGAGGAAAGGAAGATTCAGTCTCCTGGTAGGTATCTTATGCCCCAAAACAATAACTACCTCAATTCCACATGACAGTTCCTTTCTTAAACTCATTTATCAGGTAACTCAGTGGTTTTCTTTAACATGTTTAAAAGTTGATTACCCAGGGGAACCTGGGTGACTCAGTCAGTTAAGCGCATGTCTTCAGCTCAGGTCATGATCTTGCGGTTTGTGGGTTTGAGCCCCACATCAGGTCTGTGCTGACAGCTCAGAGCCTGAAAACTGCTTTGGATTCTGTCTCTCCCTCTCTCTCTGACCCTCCCCCAATCACACTCTGTCTCTCTCTCAAAAATAAAATAAACATTAAAAATTGTTTTTAATTACCCAAATGAATAAAATGAAGTAAGGATAAGTAACTTTCTAATTTAGCACTAGATAAAAATATGTGAGACTCCTGTGTAATTTAAAATTTTCTAGTAGCTAAATTAAAAAAAAAAAAACAAAACTTGGGGCACCTGGGTGACTCAGTAGGTTAAGCGTCTGACTTCAGCTCAAGTCATGATCTCACAGTTTGTGAGTTTGAGCCCCGCATCAAGCTCTGTGCTGACAGCTCAGAGCCTGGAGCCTGCTTTGGATTCTGTGTCTCTCTGCCTCTTTCTCGCTGGCATACTGTCTCTCTTTCAAGAATAAATAAACATTTAAAAAATTAAAAAAAAACTAAAAAGAAACCAATAGATTTAATTATGTACATGACTTAACCCAATATATCCACTCTATACATATACAGACTCAAAGATATCCAAAGTATTCATTTCAACATGTAATCCACATGAAATATTTATTAATAGCCTACTTTCCACTCTTTCTTTCCATATTAAGTTTTCAAATTTGGGTGTGTATTTTATACTTAACCAGACATCTCAGTTTGGATGAGAAACATTTCAAGTGCTCCATAGCCACATGTGCCAAGTAGCTACTTTATTGGATAGCACAAAAATGGATTATCAAGTCAAGGTAGTTCTACTAGTATTCAGATGGTTAAAAGAAAGTTGTCTTCCTTCTTTCCATGCTTCTTCTCTTTCCTTTTCTTCCCAGCTTCAGTTGGAAGACAAGAATGCAATTGCAAAAAGCAATACTAATTCTTGGAATTCAATGAATTTTTTATAGATTAATCCTCCATAAATAAGTGATGCTATAAATGAGATGTATTATGTGGTTAAACGGATGTTTACATTTGTGTCAATATTAATTAATGTGCAGATGTTAAGAGCTATAGTAGATGTGCTCTCTAACATGAAGAAGTTGGATTGAAAAGTAAACTTAATCTTCTGTGTATCCAATCTATAATACATAGGAAACTGAATTTTTTCTTTTTGCTGAAAAACTTCCTGGCAGAATATTATTATTTGACCTAGGTGTTCAGGTCAGAATATAGTCTTTAAAGGTGTATTTCAAAGTATCACTACTATCATTCTAATGTTCCTTGGAATATTTGTAAATGGCAGATTTTAATGCTAAACTGACACAAATATAGTAATACATGCACAGAGTGTGTATTCAGGTCATGGAATTCATTATTCTATCTGAGCAAGAATTTTTGTCTTTGCTATTCACTTTTGAGACTCAACAAATTCATCTGTTTTAAATGTTTGGAACATCAGCAATGTCATAATAAATATACTATCTGGAATTTTGCTTGCTTTCCTAGTGTACGCTTGTTTTCTGAGAACATTGATGTTCTAGAAGCATTTTCCTAATAATTCCAAGAGTAATTTCTTGAAAATCTTTCTCTCAGAGGTTTAGAATTATATTACATGTCTTGGGGAAAGTATTATTGTGTGAAGACAGGAATCAATATGAAACATATGGAAATATAAGATAAACATTATTTTCTTTCATTAATACTGATTTTATGGTTATTAAATTAAATATTTACAAAAGCAGACCAAAATCTACATCTAATTTCATAGTGATAATATTATTAAGTATACTATCCTAGATCCTGCTTTGAGTTCAAGAGGTTATGAGTCTTAATTCAGACATTTCATTTGCTTATATTTCTTTTGATCATTTTTGTCAGATATAATTAGGTTCACTTTTGAGATTCCTCATAAAATCTGAAATTTTACTTCTATCTTATCTTTTGAAATATGGGGTTCCCTAATGACTCCTCTCGTGACTTCCATAGTTATAGAATTTATATATTAGCTGGAACTTAATTACCAGATTAGCATTTACAATGTTTTTCTCATATGTCTGTCATGTAAGTACTAGAAAATACAGACTTATTTTTCTCAAATGTATTCTTAAAGATTTATTGGCTCCTCAGCATTCATGTTGAAGGTCTGACCCCTAATGTGTATTTGGAGACTGGGTCTTTCAAGGGGTACATTGGGTTAAATGGGGTCATATGGGTGGGGCTCTAATCCAATATGACCAGTGTCCTTCCAAGAAGAGGAATCAGGGATTCATCATCAGGGATGCATGCACTTAGAGACAGGTCACGTAAGGACACAACCAGAAGATGGCCATCTACAAGCCAAGGTGAGAGGACTCAGAGAAAACCAAACCTGTCAACAACTTGCTTTTGGACTTCCAACCTCCGGAACTGTGAGAACATAAATTCCTTTTGTTTAAGATATCTTATCTGTGGTATTTTGTTAAAATAGCCCTACTCCTATAGACAGATATATCCCCAATCCAAGCAAATACACTTGTTTGCATATACTAGCATAGTGCTTCATACATCAGCAGTCACTAACATATTTGTTGTTATCGTATGATTTAAATAGAGCAAAATTTACCAATTTTAAGTGTACAGTTTGAAGAATATTGGTAATTATATTCCACAGTCATCACCACAATCAAAATACAGGATGGTTTGTTTTCCATGCATCTTTATAGTATATTAGATATACTACACCACCAAACCCAGCATCAGAAAACCACTGATTTGCTGTCACAATATTTTTGCCTTCTTAGCGTGTCATTTATATATAACTATACAATATGTTTTTGCATGTCTGTGTGTGATTGTCTTCTTCCATCCAACATACTTTTTTGAGAGTCATCCATATTCTTACATATGTTAATATTTTTCTTGTTTTCATTGTTGAATAACATTCCACGGTATGAATTTATCAGTTTGTTCATCCATTTACCAGTCGATGGCCATTTGAGTTGCTTATCGTTTGGACTTTTATGAGGCTGCTAAGAAGATTTGGATAGACATCTTTTTGTGGGAATAGGTTTTATTTCTGTTGAGTAAATACTTAGGAGTGTAACTGCTGAGTCACATGGTCATGTATACTGTTTGTGCGTTTCCATCAACAACAATGAGATTTCCAGCAGTTCCACGTCCTTAGTAGTACCTGGTAGAGTGAGACTTAACATGTCATTCTAGTGTGTATGCGGTGATATGTCATGGCTTTCTTCTGTACTTTTCTGATGACTGGTCATGCTGAGCATATTTCCACGCGCTCTATTGAGGCACTATTTGGCAAGTGTGTGTTCACACCATTTGACCATTTTTTGTGTTGGTTTTCTTATTGTGCTTTAAGAATTCCATGTATTTTCTGGAAAAAAGTTCTTTGTCAAGGGTTTTGCAAAGATATTTTGCCTGTCTGTGAGTTGCCTTATTGTTTCTGTAATGATATCTTTTGAAGACCACAGTTTAGAAGGTTGATGGGGTCTAATTTTACCATTTTTTCACTAAACTTGGGCTTCTTATGTCCGGTTGAGGAAGTTGTTGCCTAATTGAAAGTCACAAGGGGCACCTGGGTGGCTCAGTCGGTTAAGCGTCCGGCTTCGGCTCAGGTCATGATCCCACGGTTCGTGGGTTCGAGCCCCGTGTCGGGCTCTGTGCTGACAGCTCAGAGCCTGGAGCCTGTCTTCAGATTCTGTGTCTCCCTCTCTCTCTGACCCTCCCCTGCTCGCGCTGTCTCTCTCTGTCTCTCAAAAATAAATAAAAAACATAAAAAAAAATTTAAAAAAAAGTCACAAAAATTTTTATCCTATGTTGTCTTTTAAAAGGCTAGTAACTTTAGCTCATTTTGAGTTAATTTTGTGTATAGTGTGAGGCAAGCCGAATGTCTCATAGGTACATGAAAAGGTTCTCAACATCACTAACCAGGGAAATGAAAATCAAAATCACAATGAGATCTCATCTCACACCCGTTAGGATGGCTATTGTTAAAAAGGCAAGAGAAGGGGTGCCTGGGTGGCTCAGTCGGTTAGTCGTCCAACTTCGGCTCAGGCCATGATCTCGCGATTCGTGGGTTGGAGCCCAGATCAGGCTCTGTGCTGACAGCTCAGAGCCTGGAGCCTGCTTCCGATTCTGTGTCTCCTTTTCTCTCTGCCCTTTCCCCGCTCATGCTCTCTGTCTCTCTCCCTCTCAAAAAATAAATAAACATTTTAAAAAAAGACAAGAGAAAACAGTGTACTGAAGAGATGGAATAAAAAGAACTTGCGTGCACTGTTGGTAGGAATGTAAATCAGTGTAGCCACTATGGAAACAGCACAGAGATTTCTCAAAAAAATAAAAATATAATTACCATATGATCCAGAAATTTCACTTTTAGGTATATATTTCTTTTGAAAGAAATGAAATCACTATCTCAAAGAGATATCTGCACCCCTATGTTCAGTGCAACATTATTTATAATAGCCAAGATATGGAAACAACCTAACTGTCCATCAAGAGATGAATGGATAAAATGTAACACACACACACACACACACACACACTCGTTGGAATGTTATTCAGACATAAGAAAGAAGGAAATCCTGCCGTTTTTGACAACATGGATGACCTTGGAGGACATTATGCTAAGTGAAATAAGCCAAACACAGAAAGAAAAATATTGCATGCTATCACTTAAATATGGAATCCAAAAAAGGTGAACTCACATTAACAGAGAATAGAATAGTGGTGCTAAGGGCTGAGGAGTAGGAAAAGGGGGAGGTAGATGCTGGTCACAGGGTACCAACTTTCACGTATAAGATGAATAAGTTCTGGGGGAGTCTAGCATACAGCATAGTGATGACAGTTAATAGCACAATATTTTATACTTGATATTTGTTAAAAGAATAAATTTTATATGTTTTCATCACACACACAAATGGTAACTATGTGAGGTTACAGGTGTGTTCATTATTTTTTTTTGTGGCAATCATTTCACAATGTACACACATATCAAATCATCACCTGTACACCATAAATATATACAATTGTTATTTGTCAATTGTACCTCAAGAGAGCTGGAAACATTTTTTTCTGAGCCCAAGAAAGTACAAAAATAAGAATGAGAATCATAAAAATCTGACACACAATAAAAAAATCACAAAATCAAAGTCAGTTCTTTGACAAGATTAATTAAGCTGATATATTTCTAGCAAGACTGATTTTACAAAACAAGGAGAGACGAGGCAGAGACACCTCAATTTCACAGCATAGTGACAGACATAAAAATGAGAATGTCACATCAGAATCTGCAGGCGCTCAGTTCTATCCCCAGCTAAGAAGGATGAAGACGACTACCTGTCACTGATGAAAAGTAAGGCTTGGGGCACACTTGAGGACTCTGGGAAGTAAACAGTAGAAGGTTAAGTAGCAGTTTAAATAGAGAAGCTAAAACCCAGGGAAAGACCAAGAGAGCAGCGGTGAGTCCCCTGTTTATTCCCTTCGCACTTTGCTTTCCCTCTTTGACCAGACAGCTAGCTCAATAGCCCCATCACACCTGTGGACAGCGTTATCTTTGAGAAGAGAGCCCCTCAGGATAGTCAGTTGGGGGCTTGTGTTGAGCCGTGGTTCATTTTCATTTTATGAGTAGATCACGGTTTATTTACCCATTTCAACAATGGGTACGTTTGAGTTGATGTTGCCTAGGAGTTTTACAACAATGGCTATTTGTATCTATTTGTATCTTGCGACACAAGTGTGTCAATTTCTCTAGCGTGAAGTTGCTGGTCCCTGAGATTAACCAGATTCTAGGGAGTTTTTATACCATATTAACTAAGAATTCTCTTTACCATTTCGCTGTCGTTATAACTTTGCAAATGGGGGTGGGGTGGGGTGCCTGGGTGGCTCGGTCAGTTGGTATCTGACCTTGACTCAGGTCATGATCTCACGGTTCATGAGTTCAAGCCCAATGTTGGGCTCTGTGCTGACAGCTCAGAGCCTGGAGCCTGCTTCAGGTTCTGTGTCTCCCTCTCTCTCTGCCCCTTCCCTGCTCGTGCTCTGTCTCTGTCTGTCTCTGTTTCTCTCAACAATAAATAAACATTAAAAAAATTTCTAACTTTGCATATGGGATGAACTTTGGATCTCATATACTTATTGACCATAAAAATACCTACTCTCTTTTTAGGTATTTGTTAAATGATGGTACATTACTTTTGTCAAAATAGCAGAGACACTTGCCTAAGAGTGCAGGAGGCTCTCATGCCCTTAGCTTAGTGATGTTCTCAGTGTACTTATGTCATTACTAACACATTACCATGTGATAGCCTTATTTTCCTTTATAAAATGACGGTGTGTGTGTGTGTGTGTGTGTGTGTGTATGTGATAGAGAGAGACAGAGAAGAGAAAAAGACAGAGAGAGTTACTTAGGAATAAAATCAAGACTCTTCTAGTTTAGTGCGAAGTTATGAAAGAACCCTTCATATTTAACTTCAGAATATAATGGAAATTAATTCTCTATTTCTTATTTTTTATGGTGTTAAATTGAAACCAATCATCACTCTCACATGTTTCCTAAAATTTTTAGGATATTCTATATTATTTTTATGTTGTTTCAACTTTCATTGTTGAAACATGAATATGAACTATGAATATTGTTCATATTCTGGAATCTCTTGTGATCATTTTTAAAGTTAGGGATGCCAAATTATAGAAATAAAAAGTACCGTTTACACATAATTATAGGTAAGAGATAAAACTAAAAATACACCACTTTTTTTCCAGTGCCTCAGAATAAAAAAAACATGTAGTGTAAACTCCTATTTTGGATACACACGCTGTACATGCTTCATATGTCCTATCTTTCATGAGCTACCCGGAAGCATTTTACGTCAAGTACAAATCTATTATCACTGTAGTTCTGGCATCACAGTTTATGATTAAATCATGAGATGTTATGCACACAGGTTTGAACATTTCTTGACTCTTTGTGTTTCATTATAGATGTGTTAAATTATTGTTGAAAATTTCCCTTGAGAATGTTACACTGATAGAAAATTTGAGCAGGATGAATTCTGCATTCTAGTGCTGATGTGTCTCTCCAAAATCTGCCATTTCACTTCGAATACTAAAAGACAGATTACCTTTCTGCCATTTCACTTCAAATACTAAAAGACAGATTACCTTTCTGTAACTCAGAAGCAGCTTAAAGTCTGGCTCATGTTTTATTGAAATAAACAACATACCAACTTTTATCATATGTTATGAAACTCAGGGTCTGATCTATATCTATAGCTATATTTATATCTATATCTATATCAATATCTATCTATCTATCTATCTATCTATATATATATATATATATTGCCCTGTAGCATTTCTTTCTCACTCACTCCCATTCTTTCCAGCATCCTTCCTCAATGTTCCAAATTAAAAATGGCAACAGATCAATGAAAATGGCATTTATATAACAACACTCTTTTAGGCAAATCAGCATTCAGTTACTAATTCACAGAAAATAACGGGTCCAGGAAAGAATGGACATGCCCAGCCCCCAAACCGCAGGAAGAAAAGCCTAGGGCAATATCACACCACCATCCACACTCCTCAACTTCCTGTCCCACTGTTTCCAAAGTCTAGCATTTCAACTTAGATATGGAACAGGTGGAAGGGTGGGAAGTGAGAAAACAGAACCATTACTGCAGAGCCCAGAATAATCAAAGGGAACAGAATACCTGCTCAGGTTTGTGCCATACACACTTGAACTCTGAGTCAGGTACAGAAAGAGTATTAAATGCCTTTCCATTTTTTTCTTTTTTATTGTATTTTTTTATTTTAATTTTTTTCTTTTTAAATTTATTTATTTATGTTTGTGAGAGAAACGGAGAGAGAGAGTAAGGGAGGCTTGAGGGGGTGGGGGGAGAATCCCAAGCAGGCTCTGCACTGTCAGCACAGAGCCCGATGCAGGGCTCGAACTCACAAACTGCCAGATCATGACCGGAGCCAAAATCAAGAGTCGGACGCTCAGCTGACTGAACCACCCAGGCACAGGCACCCCTATGGTATTTTTTAAATTAAATAAATCCTATTGTCATATTTTTAACAACTCTGAATAGTCTCTCAGTCATGTTCTATGTGCCCTCTAATTAGCATCAATTCTTTTCAAATTAAAGTAGTAGTGTTGATGGCACTTATCCTTTTTATGAACTTATTAGCATTTTAAAAAGGTTATGAGCGGCTGTGGTTGAAATTGCAGGTCCCCAGGTCATCTCGCGCCCTAAGTAGTTTGCATCTCAATGATAACCCTACACTGAATCTGTAATTCTACATGGCTTGTAGCCTTGAGATATGTGGCGCCCAATGCAAAAGAAGAGGAAATGAAGATGACAAAGTATAATCTTTTTCTTTCTCTCTTCCTCTGTTCTATAGGCTCGGTAATAAGGCAGACACTGCACTTCATAGTGTAGCTGGGGGTCTTAATAAAAGTCATACAGATATTAAAATAAACAAGATGCTGAGATTTCTGATTCAATTACATATTCCGCTCTCTGATGGGCTTCTGCCTGTCTGCATTGTGCAAGTACTGATGTAGCAGAATTATAGGACTGACAGGAGGTAAAAATCAGCATGTCTGAAAAGGGCAGTGTGAAGTCAGTGATGCAGAAACACAGGGAAGAGGGTGCCCATCTGGGGCTATAGTACATGGAAATGGCTTCATCAAGCTGTTAGGGAAAAGTCTGGATCTTAGAGGAAGAAAGGGGTTTAGAAAGTCCACAGTGTGAAGGGAGAGAAACAGCATGGCCAGGACATTGAACTGGCCACCACACATAAAAAAACCAGTATGACTAATAAAGGTCCATTGCATTGACTATTGCAAACAAAAAAACAAGCAAAAAGCACAGTAAATAAAATAAGGCCTTCATCATCTCCCCAAGCAAACTCACAGTCAATATTAATGCTTTCTTCGTAACCTGATATTACTCTAAGAACGTCACTAGTCACGTCTTTTGGCTTCTCCTCTACCATACTTACATGTCCTATTTATTTCTTTACCTTCTTACATTGATTCTGATCACATACAATGCTAAATAATGTCAGTTATGGTGATATGGTTACTTTTTCCCAACTTTAATGAAAATATCTATCCTGTTACTTTAACATTTTTATATTAGATTTAGTAGGCATGTGACAGTTTTACTCTTTGATTACTGCTTCTTTTATTTTGCTTATTTGTATTCAGAATTTGTAAGGAATCAGAACAGAACTTTGAGATGTTAAAAGTATATTTTTGGCATCTGTTGAAATAAGTCAATAACTTTTTGGTTATTTACATGCCATGCCTGTTTTGAAGCTACATTCACTCTGTCTCTCAAATACTGGTAATATTCTAACACAATAGCATATTTTAGTTTGAAAGCGTTTTATGAAGTTTCAGCAATTCATTCTTTTCCAATCAAAAAATAAATGATTACTATGGCTAGAAAATACATTCAATCAGGATTAAGTTGTATTAGCTGTCTGAATTCCAACCTAGCTTATTGTATTGATTTGCTAGAGCTGATGTAACAAAGTGCCTCAGAAAAACAACAGATATTTATTGTCCCACAGTTCCGGAGACTCCGAAGTCCAAAACCAAAGTGTATGTAGGGCCATACCTCCTTTGAACGCTCTAGAGAAGAGTCTCTTGTGGCCTTTGTCTTAAGCTTGCTGGTTCTTTGGCAGAACCTTCTGGCGGTTCCTTGGCTTGTAGTAGCATAACTCCAAACCTCACCTGGCACTGGGTGTGCGTGTCTGTGTCCACATTTATGACCTCATTTTAATTTGATTACCCCTATTAGATCCTGTCTCTGAATAAGGTCACATTCTGAAGGACTGGACTCAAATGTATCTTTTGTGAGGGACACAATTCAACCCATGACATTTACTTCCCATTTTAGAAAATATCATTTTGTGTTATATGAGATTTAAAAAAACTCTAAACCACCAATATGAATAATATTTCAATTAACAAGATATATCTTTAGTTCTGTGCAACTTTTCTGAGCAAAGTACCAAGAAACTCAAGTCAATTTTCCTACCCAAATTTTTTTGCCCTATGAAGCTGTGTCTCCTTGGTAACATTAAAAAAGTGTAGCTGGATGATATCTGATCTGATACTCCGCTAGTAGTCAATGAAAACTACTTGTATTCTAGAACTTCATACTCAAGCTTGTCCTGCTTTTGGGAGTAAATTTTTTTGTATATGTCAAAAATTGCTTTCTCACATGTTTTGGTAGCCTTAAGATGACAGTGTACTAACAAAGAGCTTTTACTAGGTGCAGACACTTTCTACTTAAATTTTTCCCTTTTTAGTTTTATAATGAATACAACTCCTGCTTCTGAGCTGGAAATATATCTTACCTGTTTCTATCCCAATTTCAAAACTGTAACTTACATGTGCTAATCCACAATGCTAGCTCCCATTGTTGGCTATCATTGGCCCAAAGTAAGAGCTCTGTAAATACTTGTCGAATGAGTACATGAAATAAATTAATAAATCAACGGAGTAAGGAAGAAGGCATGCATTTTATCTGATGTTCTGTGTATTGGTTAACAAAACTGGCTTTAATTCCAATGGCGAATCTCATTAACATAATTTAAAAAATAAACTTGAGTTTTTTTTGAAAACAATTCTTTTAACATGGATATTTAATTATTTATTATTATTTTGCAGCCACTGGGATTGGATGTCTCCTTTGTGGTAGACAGTATTCTATGTGTTAAGGACACAGTAATAAATAACAAGAAGCGAGTCCCTGGATCATGCAGCCTACGACTTCTTGGTAGGAATAATAAGACAATAAGCAGAGTAGCCTCCCTTATCTGCAGTTTTGCTTTCAGTTACCCACAGTCAACCAGTCTGGAAGCAGATGATCCTCCTTCTGACATATGTCAACAGGTCAATAGTAGCCTAATGTAACTATGTCACAATGCCTGCATCATGCACCTCACTTCATCTCATCATATGAACATACATTGTTATAATTGTCTTATTCTGTTATTAGTTATGTTGTTAATATCTTACTGTGACCAATTTATAAACGTATGTGCAAGAAAAACCATTGTGTACATAGGGTTTGTTAGTATCTGCGGTTTCAGGCATTCACTGGTGTCTTGGAATATATGCCCAGCAGATAAGGGGGGGGGGGGGCTACCGTACTCAAACAGACAAGTCACTTGCAGATGATGGCAAATACTATGAAAAAAGTTAAATAAATAAGAGGGAAGAGTGTCGTGAAGTCAGAGATACAGGCTATTTTAGCTGAAAGGCTTAGGGACAAGACAGCCCCTGTGTGTGGTAATTGTGGCCTAAAACTTGAATCATCAGTACAAGGTTCTGCAACCTCCATGTGCAAAATATTGTAGTCAGTTGCTAAATTCTTTTGAATAAACATACACTCAATTATATATCTATTTTTCCTCTAAGTGAGTCACTGCCTGTCAGCCTCCTTCCCCTTTAATTCAATACACACCATCTACAGAGAGACATACACATGCCTTCTTGGAAATAATTCTTATTTTAGTCATTTGTTTATTTATTTATTCTCAAGTTAGTTAACATACAGCATAGTCTTGGCTTCAGGAGTAGAACCCAGTGATTCATCACTTACATATAGTACCCAGTGCTCATCCCAACAAGTGCCCTCCTCAATGCCCATCCCCCATTTAGCCCACCCCCACCCCTCACCCCCTTTAGTCTTATTTAGTGATACAGTCCTGATAGTCCAACACCATGAGAATCCCTTTTTTGCACTGTGACAGTGTCCTTCTTAGAGAAATATATGGAAATTGCTATCAACACTGTCCTTTATCATTTCGGAGAACAATTAAAACCAGTTAGAACAGAAGATGAAAATACAGGAAGATTATATTTAAAATCAGCTTTCTATATTTTCCTGCACTTGACTCTTAAGAAGACAGTCCCTCAAATCTTATGGCCTCTTGTAATATAGTACTACACGTCTTTGACTGAGTTTCTAAATAATTTTGTGTCTTAGAACTTTGTAAAACAAATGACAGATAACAGTGCAAGAAATCACATGAAGGCACAGTTCCATTCATGCAATCCCCCCCATGAAGCATCAACTCCTGTTTACATTATTTGTGGCTTACTGGCCCCACACCCACTCCCAACAGAGATGGAACTGTGGTTATTGCATGAACTAAGAAGAATGAACCCCAGGCACGGGTTGTTTAGGGTCTTGGTAATTTAATGTACTGCCATGCTTCTCAGTTTCAAGGCTCCCATGATGAAATAAAAGTGTACTAACATGTCTCTTCAGAATGCTGCAATTGTAAAATCACCCAGCTTATAAAGATTCAAAACCTTCAACACATCCTCAGTTTCTGGCCAGTTAATTCAGTGGATAATATGGATATGGATGCTTTTTTTGCAGATCCATTAGTCAGGGTAGGATTTGGACTTCCACAGTATATATGAGTTTTCATTTAAATATAGGGGACATGGTCCAGCTTTCCTCTTGGGAAAGGTACAGAAGCTTCTCCATTGTCTTGGTTATAATTATGTTAATCCCTTCTCCAAAGTGAATCTTTCTCCTCAGTGGCTCTGATGGTTATACCTAGGTGGCAGTGAGTCATGAGATTTGGCTCATTTCCCTTGGTCCCTCTTCCAACGTGGAAATATGCTGGAGAGAGCATGAGAACCTTGGGTTTTAAATCCAATTAGATTCTGCTCAGTCCTTCCATCTGTAAAAGATTAAAATAATTTCCTCCTTCTAGGGTTATTATAATGATCAAATATGTTTTCACATCTTAGAGTAACCATTATCATTTCTAAGAATTTAGCTAACATTTATTGAGCTTTTACAATATACTAGGCTCTATTCAAATCCCTTCACATATACCATCCTATTCAAATTCCCATTAACGCTATGAAATAAATACTATTATTATCCTCGTTTTCACATGGAGGAACTTTGGCACATGATTGTTATGGAAAGGGTCAGAACAAGAACACAGGCAATCTGACACCAGAGCCAATAGTCTAGACTGCCATTGACATATGCAGTAGAGGCAAAATTGGCTGGCAGGGAAATCCGGATCAGTTTAGGAAAGGCAGCGGGCCTGAATGGGCAGACACAGCCATGTTAATAAAGGAAGAGGAAGGAGATGTGCCTACAAAGTGTGGCAGTTAAGCTACAGCATGGCAAGAATGCCACCATGTTCTTGATTAGTACAACCAGATGGCTACACAACTTACCATGAATCCCACGCTTCACTATGAGAATAGAATACAGGTGTCAGGCCATACCTGAGAAAAGAGACTAGGAGTGGAGTCCACACTTTGGCAGAAAGGAATAAAGATTGCAAGTTTAATATAAACTGTGCACAAGGGAAATGGGCAAATAACAGGAAAAAGAACAGGATTCAAGTACTTGCAGAAGAATACCGAGGACTGATTATGGTAGGGCTTGGAGGACAGGACTTGTGCACTGGCTTTAGTAACCTGCTTCATGTGTGCTGATCATCACAGAGGCTTTTAGCCTAATGACTTCAATGATGGTAAAAAGCTTGGGTTCTAGAAGGACATCTTCCAGGTTCAAGAGAAGAAAACATTAGTCTCAGACCTGTAGTTAACAGTCATAATGCCTTGTAAATGGTGGAGAGCAAATATCTTTACAACTATGTTAGTGTGCTAGGGCTCCTATAACAAGGTATCACAGACTGGCTGGCTTAAACAACAAAAATGTATTTTCACACAATCCTGGAGGCTGAAGGTCCAAGATCAACATGTTGGTAGCATTGGTTTCTTCTGAGACTTCTTTCCTAGGTTTACATATGGCAGTCTTTTTCCTTCATCTCCACATTGTCTTCCTTCTGTGTGTGTGTCCTAATCTCCTCTTCTTATAAAGACAATGGCCATCTTGGATTAGAGTCCACCCTAATGATCTCATTGTAAATTCATTATCTCTTTAAAAGCCCTACATTTACAGGTACATTTTGAGATGCTAGGAATTAGGACTTCAATATATGAATTTAAAGAGACGCCATTCAGCCCATAATACTTTTGTTGGTGAGTGATTAAGAAAGATATCTCTTATACCACTGTTTCACAAACCCCAGAGACTCTGAAAAGATCGAGCTGTGTGAAAAGCACTAATCATGTAATCATCTCTTCTGTGGAGAAGCATTTATAGTCCTCAATTAGTTATTATCATAACAATACAATTCCCCTATAACCCTATGAAATAAATACTATTATTATATCAAGATGGTCTGATCAAGATGACTCCCAATGCACTTTCAAATATCACCCAGAATAGATGACAATGCATGTCTAGATTATTCACTTAAAACAAAACATTTTAGAATTATTGCAGGGGTGCCTGGATGGTTCAGTCAGTTAAGTGCCTGACTCTTGGTTTTGACAGGACAGCATGGAGCCTGCTGGGGATTTTCTCTCTCCCTCTCTGTCCCTCCCCAGACCCACTTTGTCTCTCAAAATAAACAAATAAACATAAAAAAAAAGAATTATTGTGGGACCAGCTTTATAAGATGCTAAGATAGGGGCACTTGGGTGGCTCAGTCAGTTAAACATCCGACTCTTGATTTCAGCTCAGGTTATGATCTCACGTTTCGTGAGATGGAGCCCTGCGACGGGATCTGAACTGACAGCGCAGAGCCTGCTTGAGATTCTTGTTCTTCCTCTCTCTCTGTTCCTCCTCTACTCGCTCTCTCTCTCTCTCTCTCTCTCAGAGTAAATAAATAAACATTAAAAAAAGATGCTAAGATAGACGAAGCCAGGCATGCGTGGTTTAACAAAACTTGCAGCACAAGATTTCATTCTCTATCATCTCATACTTAGGTATTTCTATTCTATTCTGAAATAGGTCAGGGAAATGAAATGGAGATAAGCAGGGGCAAAGAAAATTATTGAAAATGAAAGTTGATTTGTGTTCATGGCCCTGAAGGAATCTTCAGTCCTCAGATAGGTAGATGCTTATCTATGATATGATAGCATATCATATGATAACATCACTTTGAAGCCTTCTTGCTAAAACTTGACTATTCTCCATTAAAGAAAAAGTAACTTCTACCTTTCAGAAAAGATTTCCTAAAAAGAGAGAATAAACCTCCGGTGTTTTGACCAGGGGTATAAGGGACATAAGGTATCTCAACATAAGTTTTGAAAAATTTATCACATTTTGGTTTTCATCAATTCCAAGTGTAACTTACCCGGCATTCTCTTCAGCTTATGTTTAAACCCATGTGTATCTCAATAGAAATCCAATCCATATGTTTCTGATTCATTTACACTTAGCTCATCAAAATATTGTTTTGCAAGAGCTATTTGAAGTCCAAAAAAGCTTTGAAAGCTTTTTTTCTTAGAAACAGGAAATCGGTTTTTGCCAAGTGTAAACAAACACATTCCCCTGCTCCCCGTGCTCACATTTTAATTGGAAATTTAGAAGACAGAAGGTTAGAACACTCCAAACCTGTCCAAAAACAAATCCATCCTCTGTACAGCATGGCTCTGAAGTACGTCCTTTTTTTCCTTGATCTTAATTTTTTAATGTCCATTTATTTATAAATTTCTGTATAACTGGTCCACATGTTTAAATTAAGATTTTCTATTTTACTTTAATTTTCATTAAATTATGTTCTTTACCTCAGTTTTCTTAAAGGAAATAATTTCTTCTAGGAGAGCATTGTGCTTTAGCTTTACCTGATATAGTCACAAATAAAATGGTACCCACTTAGATTTTTCTCATAAATCTGTGAATCAAGTAAAAAAAAAAACAGTCCTGCTCTGGATGCTTAACTTAGATGACCACGCTGATGCCACTTAGTCATAACATTGTTCTTGTTTATGTTCCCTAGAGATTCATTCAATGCATGGGGAAGGGCTCCAAAATATTGAATAAGGCATTGGTGTAAGAGGCCCCAGAAAATTTAACCCAAATAGAAGGCACCCAGAACCATCAGCCTGCTGTAAGAATCTCTCAATTGTGCAAAGGTGACATTGTTATTATTTGGCATTTAAAAACACCATGTCTGAGCTTCACCAATTACAATTTGGAAAGAGGCCATTATCTGTCTATCTTCATGAAGGTTTAAGATAAGCCTAGTTGATCCACCTGAATGTGCCACTACCAGGGACTGGTCTGGTGGGAAGGTGACTCAGACCAGGTGCTGGTCAAGTAGGTGAGTAAGTCTGAGCACCCAGAGCAAGAGCACCAGAGACCAAGTGCAGACTCTGACCCTGAAAACCATGCAGAACTCAAACCAAAGATTGAGTGAAGGGCCTAGGTGAATAGGTGAAGATGAAAGTAGGCAATCATAAGCAGGAGTGGAAAGTGAAGAGGCAGAAACAGAGGCTGAAATGAAGCAATAAGATAAAACATTTTCCCATGAATGGTCTAGGCTGGTGAAATAGGATAGTTTCCCTGTGGGTGGGTGGAGACGATGTGACACGTGGATGGGTTTTCCTAGTTTAAAATCAGGCAGGCAATCTGTGTAGATTGGATGCTTACATTAGCCTCCTGAATAAGCCAAATTTCCCTTCTTCTACCTGCCCCATAAGAACCCCTTGTGCTGGATGTAGCAGGGGGTACAGGGAGAAGAACTGTGGTCCTGGCATGCAAATCCACAGCCAGGCCAAGGCTCAAATCAAAACCCAGTAACCAGCTATTTTGAGGATACTTCAGGAATTTAAATGGAAACATACTAATAAAATAGAAACCTCATGCCATGCATAAGATCCAAATTCTACATTTTATTATCCTGACACCTATAACATTTGATAAAAAATAGCCGATGAATCAGGGTATACCTATGACTACTGAGATTCTTATAAAGAAATATACGTCAAAAAAGATGTCAAATCATGAATTGTGATAGCATTATTTGCTAATCAAATGAAATCTGTATTTAATCTTCATTGCCAAAGTTTCTGGAGAAAATAATGGTTTGTGGAGTAGTGACACATCAAGCAGTCATGGCCCCATGACTGGGTTTAGGGTGTGCCCAGATGCTCAGACCAACCCAGATCTTTACTAACTTGAAGGATTGGAAGGACCTTAGAAGTCATGAAATTCAACACTGCTCCGATGCTTCATTACATGATCCAGACTTTGCTTCAACGTTCTCACTGAGACAGGAAACTACTGATGTAGTTTCTCCTGATGTAGGTCACTCTGGTAAACCCAAATTGTCAGAAAGTTCCTCTTTGCTTTCGGTAAGTTCCATCTCCATCTAAGTACCCTGGGTTGATCTGGGTCTGCCCCTTATAGGTGCAACCAGAACAAATCTTCATAGATTTATTTTTGTCCCCCTGCCCCTTTGCTTATGCTCTCTTTCCAGATACTTGTAGATGCTTGCAAGCCTCTGTAACGTATCCCCAGTTCCTGTAGTATTTCCTCATGTTTCCCAGTTGCTTCTAACTTCTCTTCTGGCCACTTTGCTCTAGCTAGACATGCTCCTTTTGCTCATGTGTTCTGCCCAGCTCCCATGATTTGCATAGCTTCCAAGAACTCCTTCCACACCAGAGGGTTTCTTCTTATCTCATAATCCAACTTCTTTGTACCAGAATCCCAGGTCTGACCCAATCTACCAGTTTCTAAAATGAAGCAATATGTCAGGATTTTACCACCACACTCTGCTGGCCCTATCTGCATCACACACCCAAAGTTAAAGTTCCATGACTCATGATTGATGGTTAGCCAGAGAAAGACCCCTCAAAACAACTTGGAAGGTGCTTTTGAGACTCACACTGCTGCTTAAAGTAACATGTCGCCTGAGAGCAGAAATAAAGCTTGATTTTAAATCCACTGGGTTGTAGCCTTAAATTGAACTCAGACTAAAGTGTGTGGTGATACAGTGGTTATACTCTTAAGTTACTATATATCTAGATACATTCCTCCTCTGTCTAGGGTGTGTTGGACAAGCTGTGAATGAGAACATTTTCTCATTGTCACTCTCTCAGACTAACCATGTTAGACTCTTACTTTATTATTAATGCATAAAAGGTAGATTGAAGTTCTAGGAGATACATATACAAGCCCTCATAATCTAGCAGATGTTATCTGTGAATACCCACAAATAGTTTTCCAATTCGTTGTAGTACTTGTTTATTTTCTCTTCTTTCATTCTGTGCTCAGAGAACATTCTCCATGGAGGTCTGGTAAAATGCCAAATTCAGAAGTTGTTATGCAGCATTTTTGGTCACTGTTTAAGGAAAGAAAATTATAATACTTTAATTTTATCCCTCAGTAAACATAATTTTAAAAAATGTCCTCTATTCCTTCTGTATCTCTTCTCTTCATTTTCTCTATCTACTTTTTTTCTTTTTTTGTCAAGTTACTGACTCTCTCTTGCATGCGAATAGTTAGGTTTGTCATGAGGTTTTTTTCCCTTGGAAAGTGTCCTGTTTCTTATAACAATGACCATATCGTCATTTACTCCAAAGACTGTTGGCTCAAGTGACAGAATGACCTTAAGAGTAACTTAGGATTGGTCTCACTGCAAATTCTGTTTTCTGTAAAGTTTACAATTTATGATTGAAGGCTTCTATGAAACACACTTCTATTTTAAAATCAAGTATCTTTTCTTAAAAGAATTCTTGAAACATATTAATGGTGACTTCATAGCACTCATGATTAGGGCCAAAATAAAGACAAATGTCTTACTTGAATAAAATTTGAATTGATCATAAAAAATTATAGAAAGAACCAAGACTGAATCTGGAAAGGGTTTAAGAAGATTTGGTTTATATTTAAGAAAAACGACCATTATTGGTGCCTTTCATATCTCTCTCTTTCCCTCTTTCTTTGCTTTTTGTCCTTGGTTTCTTTTGCTCCCTCCCAAGAAGCCAACAAAACCATGAGGACACAGAGAAAAATATTAAAGTATACCACAAGATGTTAAAAAAGAAACCATGTTTTGCATTTTAGACAAGATTCTATTCAAGTCCTTTGAAAACATGCATTTTAAGTCTGGCTCTTCTCCAAAAAGTGAGAGAAGATTAAAGTAATATATATACTAAGTATAATATATTGGAGCCAAGAAAAGGGTGACACTTGCCTGTAATCAGATATTGGGGTTTGACATCTGACCTTAAATTTCCTGCTTAAAGGCCAAAACCTCCATGCTCTTTATAGAGCAAAAAAGTAAGGTTTCCTTTATTTAAATTAAAAACCTGTGTTCTGTTAAATGTCTCCTGGGGCTTCAGCTTCTCTGGGGAAACACAGGTTTGGGACTCTTCTTGTTTGTTTCCAAAAATATTATTATTATTATTATTTAATTTTTTAAATATATTATTTATTTTTGAGAGAGAGAGAGTGAGCAAGGGAGGGTCAGAGAGAGAGCGAGACACAGAACCGGTAGACAGGCTCCAGGCTCTGAGCTAGCTGTCAGCACAGAGCCCGACACGGGGCCCAAACCCACGAACCACGAGATTATGACCTGAGCAGAAGTCTGACGCTTAACCGACTGAGCCACCCAGGCACCCCCAAAATATATTATTTTATATGGCATTATATATGAAGCTTTAGTAATGATGGTTATTAGATCTCAATATTATATTTGCCCTATAAAATTTGTCTTGATTTCACTAAACCTTACATTAGAAAGACATAATGCAAACCTGCCAGTGAAGACAAGAGCAAGTAGACAAAAGCTGACTTTTATTTTTAAAGGTTTAGGAAGGAAAGAAAATTGAAGAGGAAGAGGCTGTGTTTAAAGATGGTGGATTGAAAAAAATATATATATATATATTTGTAGAAATGTCCTCCCCAAACCTTCTAAAATGATAACTATAGATATATTGAAAACAAATGCATGACTCCACAAGTACAAAAAAAAAAGAGGGGGAGGGAAACAAGATAATAGAAGAGATTATTTGGATGCTTGGAAGCAGGTAGATGAGTAGGCCAAGGAAAAGAATCCTAAGGAAGCACGTTGAACAATTACCCCTTAATCAGGTGACTCTGGAAATGGGAAAGAAACTGTGGTTAAAAAATAATTGGGTCAAATCATATTTAAGAGGCAGGACACATGATCTCTCCCTCATCCCTTCCCTCACTTTGAGCAGTAACACCCATGTCCTTTTCTTATGGACAGAACATTTCTAGAAAAGTTCTCAGCTTTTAAATGTTTATGTGGTTTGATTGGGCCCACCTGGACAATCAAGGATACTCTTCCTCAACTCAAGGTTCTTAAACTTAATCATATCTGCGAAGTCCCTTTTTCCACACAAGGTAACATATGACAGGTTCCAAGGATTAGGACAGAGACATCTTTGAGGAGCTATTATTTTGCCCATTCCATGGATTTAAAAATGGGATTACCTTTAGAAGTATGTTTTTCAGTACTCCAGAGAAGAAATTATCTTTGTGTAAAGTAAACAGCCAAGCAAGGGAGAAAATGGACTGACTCCAAAAATATTTTGAAAGTAGTACAGTCATTACTAGGTGGTTGATTGGCTGCAGAGAGTGTAAAAGAGGGATCATTCAAACATACCCCACAGATTTCCCTGTTGGGTCACTGAATGATGAAGCTATTTCTTAAGAATCAGAATCATAGAAAAAGGAAAAAAGCATGAGGAAAAATGAACCTAGTTTAGGGTATGAAATGAGTCAGGCGCCAAGAAGACTTTTAGATGGAAGGCTTAAGGAAAGTCTCAGTTGGATTCATAGATTTAGGAATTATTAGTCATGATATATGAAGTCATGATACTAGATAAAATCACTAATGGAAATGTGTAGAGAAAGAATGGATGGATTTAGAGCTGAATTTATAGCTATATTTATATTTAAATAACAGGCAGAGGAGAGGGGTGTGGGGGAAGACTGTGAAGGGTTGATGAAAATCCAAGAAGCCAGAAGCAAAGTGGATCATGGGACCCTGAGGATCTCTCATTCTCAGAAGGCTAATGTTTATGTATTGTAGCGCTGGGCAGGTTATTTATCTTATAGGGAGAACATAAAATTTGATCTTGTTAACCATGTAAATATAAGTGACTATCACAGATTGCCCCATGGTCAGGAAACAAACTTTTATTAATTGATTCTGGAAGTTCTGAAAATTTAAAACTTATTTCTTTGTCTTAAATAGGAAGTTCCTTTCTTATTCTTCCTACTCATTTTCTAAATAGTCTTTAAAAAGTTGTTTTCTCTTATATTTTCCTCATATATAAAACATATATATACCCCTCATCTAACACAGGGGTAGATCTGTGTTAAGGACATGAAAAAATGTGCAAACCATATGAGACATTTGTCTGTAAGAATTCAAATCTATAGACTTAGGAGAATGAGTGTAACATTTCTATCTACTGGTTTGCATAATTTTCACTTTTGTCCCTTCCAAATGAGCCAAATTTTAAATTTCACCCAAAAAGTATATGCCAAATCACATGAGGCTGTACCTGTCTACTTTCACCATTTTAAAAAAATCAATTGGATAACTATTTCAGGTACTTAGCACTTGCTGAGGCCAACATTTCATTGAACCAGTCCATGGCTTTGCCTAAGGCTGCTGATAACTGTTGTTGGCTAAATCTGACACAACATGTCTTTACAAGTGACCTACCTGCATGATATAATATGGATATAGACTTCAATAAGGCATTATGATCAAAAGTGTCCAATCATATTTTGCCAGGTAACCATGAAATATGAATTAATAGAGTAAAATTGTTAAAAGGCCTATGTTGAAACATTTCAAACAGTTATTTATTTTCCAAATTATGAATGATACCATTTCTGAAGATATCCCAAAGCACAAGCCTAGACTAGTAGTAAGTAGATGTGTGATTTTTTATTCTAGTAGTTAAATAATTTTAAGTGGCAGACATAAAATGTGTTAGATTTTGTCAAAAGACTCTTTGTATACAAAATAGTATTTTACTTTTTTTTCCCCCAAAGATAAAAGAAAATTCAGCTAGGTGAAACTGTTTTCTAAAAAGTTACATTGACTTTTTAGAAAAGTTAACAATCCTGATAATTAGATGTTAAGGATAAAATGAGTAATAGTAAAATGCCTCAGATATGTTTCTGTTAGACACATTCTTGAATTTGTCTTTGCATTGAGAAATCCATTAACATGTCTCAAAGTAATAAACTCTTGTTACCTTTGACCTTAAGGTCCCTGTCCACAATTTAAAAGTTACCCAAATGAAATGCATGCCAGGACATTACAATGTTGAGTCTCTCCTACGATGGGATGGCCAACCTCAGTGTGAGGAGCATTACCATTCATTTCATTAAAACCAGAAGACCATGGCCTGGAGAGACAGATATGAAGTTAGACGGCCCTAAAGCCATAATGTGGAACATTTTTAATGGTGGAATTTCCGCTGTTGCCTTTTCTCCCTACTGAGATCCAGGAAAACTGAGGAAACATGATTGAGAAGGAGCAAGTATTGACAACAATTATAGTCTCAAAGGAATCCTGGGCAAAGCCTTCAGCTCTGTGATCTGAGGAACTATGTTTTAGAATAAGCCTGAAGTTAACATATGTTTATTTTTTGCTTGGGTTTGTTCTGGGAATAGCATTTCAGCATCTCCAAGGATGTATAGGTCACTCTAATATTCAGTCTTGGGAACTGGCCTAGCTCAGTGCCTCTCTGGTATATAGTGGGTGACCAGTAAATCAGTGTTTGGCTGGGTGGCCACTGTAAGCTTCTGTAAGACCAGTGATGGAGCATCTGGAACTCAGTTGTGGGGAAATAAATTTGACCCAGACATTAATCTTATTGAAGTAGCTTTGCTAAGGAGCTCTAGTTACTTCACTTTTTGAAAATCCACTTATATTTAAAGGAAAAATATACACAATCTCAAGAAGAGACTAGAAAGAAGAGAGATTGCTCTTTACTGAGTATTTATTCTGGAGGATCATTAGGCATTCCTACATGCTATTATCACATTTAATTCCTGTAATCCTATGAGATTACCATTATTATCTTTGTATTACAGATATGAAACTGAGTCTCAGAGAAGTAGTGAACAAACAGGTTTATGCCACAAAAAAAAAAAAAAAAAGAGAGGGGGGTTTAAAGCCAGATGTCTAATGCTAAAGCTGATGTTCATTGTATTAGATGACACAGTCTTCCTGGTAAGAAAATACATGAGTTTTTTTTTCTGTCGTTGCCATAAAGGGTTATTTGATTATAGCTGTAGGTAATTTATCATTCTCAGATTTTAGCACATATAATCTTACAATCCCAGTATACTTTTTGAACTATGACCTCATAGTGTTCAAACCCTAGCAAGAACATGTTTTTCTAAAGATAATAGGCATTGTATTCATCATAAAATACTTTTATGAAGACTTGTTACATTAGCTAACTATTTTAAAAAATCACTCATAGGTTTATTTAGTAGTTGTTAATCCCAGAAGTATTTAAATAGAAATATATTTTGGCATTAAATGTCTTTTAAACTGGAGAGTCACGACTTTAAATTTATTGCACGTAGGATTCAATTTAAATTTATATGTATGTGGCATAATATTTTCGATTTTTAAATGCTACTATAAAGAAACGTGGTTCTTGTGCTTGCAAATGCGGCTTACATATTTAAAACTATAACTTTAGAATATACGCTTATTACAGTGGTCAAATTTTTGGATTTTCCTGTATAGCTTCTGCACAGGAAAATATTTCTGATTTTTCCCTCTTAAGTCCTCAGATGAGAATGCATTTTCTAGAGGCACCTGGGTGGCTCAGTCACTTAAGAGTCAGTCCAACTTCGGCTCAGGTCATGATCTCGCAGTTCATGAGTTGGAGCCCTGCATCAGGCTCTGTGCTGACAGCTCAGAGCCTGGAGCCTGCTTCGGATTCTATGTCACCCTCTCTCTGCTCCTCCCCCACTTGCATCTGTCTCTCAAAAATAAATAAACATTAAATTTTTTAATAACATTTTATGCGTACTGATAATCATTTATACTTACATGATACGTCAGTGTTTACAAAGAATTCTCCCTTTTCATATTGTCTATTTAATATTCCCAACAATCTAAGTGTGGTGGTTTGGGCATATGTAATATTTTCCTCATTTTACACATGAGGAATCTGAAGCCCAATAAAATAAAGTACCATGTTCAAGATCAAAACGCCTGTGGAAATAAGTCTCCACGTTTGGTCATCTATTAAATCCATTCATTCTTGGTTCTTCACTGATTTGGAGGATTTTGTTTAGGTGAAAAAATTCACTAACGTAAACTTAAAAAAATAATAATAATAAAGTCTGGCCAAGAAACTATATAAAGAGAAAAACAGAGGTCAGAACACATGCTTAAGAGATTCATGCATCAGGGGGCAAAGATACAAAAGTAAAGGGGGGGAGGTGTAAGAAGAGAGTGTGAGAAGGAGAATGGAGGAAAGAAAAAGCAAGAGAGAATGGAGCACCACATGATGCCAGAGGAGAGCAGAGGGGCCAGCGAAAACGAGAGCAAACAGTGTGCTTGAATGAATTTCTAAGATGGATTCCATGGACTGAGTAGATATCAGAGAGTAAAGTCTTTTTATTTTATTAATGTTTATTTATTTATTTTGAGAGACAGAGAGAGAGAAGCAGGGAGAGAGGGAGAGAGAAAATCCCAAGCAGGCTCCATGCTGTCAGCACAGAGCCCGACATGGGGCTCAATCTCATGAATCATGAGATCATGACCTGAGCCAAAATCAAGAGTTGGATGCTTAACTGACTGAGCCACCAAGGTGCCCCAAAGTCTTTTCATTTTTAACAAAACTATTGAGATAAAGTTAACATACCATAGAATTCACCTATTTACGGTTTAGAATTCAATGGTTTTTAATGTATTCACAGATATGTGCAACTATACCACAGTCAATTTTAGAACATTTTCATCACCCCCAAAAGAAATTCCATATGTTTCAGCTGTCACTCCCCTAAATGTTCACTCCCCTATCCCCATCCTCGACAACCATTGATCCACTTTGTATTTCTGTAGAGTTTCCTGTTCTGGATATTTCATATGAATGGACACATGTAATATGTGGCTTTTTTGGCTGGCTCCTTTCAATTAGCTTGATGATTTTAAGGTTCATCAATGTTTTGTAATATATCAGTATTGCAATTCTTTCCGTAGCTGAACGATATTCCACTGTATGGATAAACCACATTTGTACATCCATTCATCAGTTAATGGACATTTGGGTTGTTTCAACCTTTTGACGACTATGAGTAATGTGGCCATGAACATAAATAGGCAAGTTTTGGTGTGAACATATGTTGTCAGTTCTCTTAGGTATATACCTAGGGGTGAAATTGCTGGGTCAGACGATAACTCTATGTTTAATCATTTGAGGAATGATCAGACTGTTTTCCAAAACAATTGCACTCCTAACACAGTGATGAAGGTTTTGAAGAAGAGACATGTACCAACCCTTTACAGTGGGGACTTTATTGCTTTGAAGATTTTGGAGACAATGTGGTTGAGTTTGAAACTTGGCTCTGTCACTTGCTGGCTATATGACCCAAGGAAAATTGCTAATCCTATTCATAAATTTCCACCTCTGCAAAATGGGCATAATAATAACTGCTTTGAATTGTTGCTGTGAATACTGAAGGAGATACATGTGTGGAGGAGTTGCAGTGATCACGGGCACAAGGTAAGCACTACATTAGTGTAAGCCTTGACTAGGAATCTCTACAAAGAAGAACATGTTATCTAATTGAGCATCAGGCCTGCTATGGACTGAATTGTGTTTTCTCACCCAAAATTAGTATGTGGAAGCCCTCACCCCCAATGTGGTGGTGTTTGGAAACTGGGCCTTAGGGAGGTTATTAGGTTTCAATGAAGTCATAAAGGTGAAGTCTTCAAAATGAAATTATTGCTCTTATAAGAAGAGACACCAGAGAGCTAGCTTCCCTTCTCTCTCTCTTCTCCATGAAGGGACATGATGAGAAGGCAGACATCTACAAGCCAGCAATAGAGCCCTCACTGGGGAATCAAATCAGTCCTCACCTTGATCTTGGATTTCCCAGCCCCCAAAACTAAGAGAAATAAATTGCTTTGTTTAAGTATTCAATCTAGGGTATTTTGTTATGGCCACCCAAAAAGACCAATATGAGGACTCGAAAAAGGTATTTTCATTTTTCTTTATTGGAGAAGCCTATGCATGTTTAAAAGCAGAGTGGAAGAAGCCAATGGGTAGAGTAAGTTTGAAGATACTCAAAATAGAAAGATGATATATCTACGTGGTCTTTCATGGACTCCCAACTTGAACTTAGCAATTCACAACTTGTGCTTTACCAAAGCTGATGGGATCCTGATCACTGATTTTCTACATTGCATTAGAATTTAATTCTAGGGGGCACATATCCCAAATATTTCATAAAGGGCAGGTGACTAGTGGATAGAAATAGACTTGTTTTGCTTTGCTTTACTCTGCTTTGTTTTAGAAATGGCCTTTCACATGTTTACAAAAACAACGTCCTACTTTCGGTTGGGTTGTAAAGTTGAATTCCCATTACCTGCTTATTGCCACAATTATGATTGAGATTGGTGGTGATGTCATGGAAGATGGAAGCTGGCCCCACGTATCTTGGATTTCTAAATGAACAATGGTTAGTTACCACCATTTAGCTAATGCCCAGCATTGTACTCAATGTTTTGCATGGAGTAGGCAAAGGAAAAAGTAGAATAAGGACTTTTAAACTTAAGGACATTACAACGTATATTCAAACAAACCACAAATTTAGGATTAACTTGACACTGTTACAAAGGAACATGTCAACAAGTTTCAGCAGCTAAACTACCAAAAGACGAATAGAGACTGGAAAAAAATTCAAATGTGAAGAAATAAAAAGGAAAAAAAAATATCTAAATTGAAATATAGAATTGAGTTTGTCTGGAGATGGGCTGTGAGCTTGATAGGTCAGTGGGTGGAGAGAAGGGAGAAAGATAATTCCAGGCATTGGTTAGAACACACAGAGGCAGCAACTTGGGCTTTATAGACAAGTCATAGCACATTGTGGTGTGAATTCCATAGAGCTATGACGTGGGGAGAACGCTCACAAAATTCTTAATCCCTGATCATTTCCAAGTCTCTTCTCTTTCTCTTGTCAGGCAGATGAATATGTGGGTCTCGAAGAAATTGGTGGCAAGCAGGCATTGACTGAATAAGTTCATTCAAAATACTAATTTTCAGGCTGCTCTTTGAAACACACGATATTTTGCAGCTTCCTTTGTGTCCCTGTTTGCTTTGGGTGCATAGATTCTTCCCTTTTTTTCAATTATAGCACAGACAAAATAGAGATTTCTAAGATGGACAGAATTCTGCTTTTGAGAATATGTTTATATCTGTTTTATTTACTGGACTTTGAAAAGATAATCTTTTGATTTAAAAGATAAGAAGGAAGAAAGGAAGGAAGGGAATTAAGTAAGAAGGAAGAAAAGAAGGGAAAATGGGAGGGAAATACAGGTCCATTTACATGGTTCTTTCTAAGTTCTCTTTACT